>LBNU01031146.1:70244-82018 GCA_014162995.1 Artemisia annua | reverse complement strand
AAGGTACCATCACAACGCTTAACAAAGCTTGATGATAGAAGTAACAAGATGGTATACTTAGGCAATGAACAAGGATCAAAAGCTTACAGATTATTTGATCCAATAACACAAAAAATATGTGTTAGTAGAGACGTGAAGTTTAAAGAGGATGAAGCATGGGATTGGAAGGATTACATGAGTGAACATATTAATGACGAACCTGAATGGATCGATTTCAAAATAGAAAACCTAGAAACCACAGATGAACACCATGATCTAGATATCCAACCAAATGATGAAGACAATAACTTTCCCAATAATGATGATGATGATTATACAACATCAACAACAAACTCACCCTCACAATCACAAACACTTCACACACCATCAACAATTTCATCAAGAGTAAACTCTCAAGTAACACCAATCAATGCAATACAATCAACCTATCAAAGTGATAGTGGTTCAACATCAACCACAACTTCACACTCATGATATGATCATTCGCCTGTCAGAGGTTTTAGAACAATGGAGGATTTATTTGAAAACACTGAGAGATTATTGCTTGTTGAAGATGAACCTAAAAATTATAAGGAAGCATCAACCGATCAAAAATGGATCGAAGCAATGAAAGTGGAATTAGATTCTATCAATAGAAATAACACATGGGAACTAACCACTTTACCCAAAGGTCATAAAGCAATTGGCTTAACATGGGTATTCAAGACAAAGAAAGATGCTAATGGAAACATAGTCAAGCATAAAGCAAGACTAGTAGCAAAAGGCTACATACAAGAGCATGGCATAGATTTTGAAGAAGTTTTTGCACCTGTAGCATGGATGGAAACTATAAGATTATTACTTGCCATAGCTGCTAACAACAAATGGGAAGTACATCACCTTGATGTAAAATCTGCATTTCTACATGGAGATTTAAAAGAAGAAGTTTATGTTTCACAACCGGAAGGCTTCATAAAGAAAGAAAACTCTGGAAAAGTCTACAGACTTATTAAAGCACTTTACGGACTAAAACAAGCACCACGTGCATGGAACATAAAACTTGACAAAACCTTGAAGTCCTTAGATTTCAAGAAATGTGCATTAGAACAAGCGATCTACACGAAAACTACAAAAGACTCAACACTGCTTATAGGAGTCTATGTTGATGATCTAATCATCACTGGCACACCAAAGGAGGAGATCGACAAATTCAAAGCTCAAATGGAAGAAAATTTTGAAATGAGTGACCTTGGATTACTAGCTTACTATCTAGGAATAGAAGTAACACAAGCTGGAGGAAATATATCTATAAAGCAATCTGCATACGCAACCAAAATTCTAAAGGAAGTTGGAATGATGGATTGCAATGAAACCTTAATACCTATGGATCCAGGAACAAGACTTACAAAGAATACAGAAGGAACAATGGTCAACTCATCAGAATACAGAAGTCTAATTGGATGTCTACGATATCTACTTCACACAAGACCCGACTTAAGTTACTCTATAGGATTACTTAGTCGTTTTATGCAGGAACCAAAAGAGCAACATATGAAGGCAATAAGACAAGTACTACGTTATGTTAAAGGAACAATCAACTACGGTATCACCTACAAACATAACGGAGGAAACAAAATACAAGGTTTTAGCGACAGTAGTTATGGAGTCAACACTCAAGAAGGCAAAGGAACTACTGGAATTATTTTCTATTATGGTGAATCGCCAATAAGCTGGAGCACAAAGAAGCAAGCCACTGTAGCATTATCATCATGCGAATCTGAATTTATTGCAGCAACTGCAGCAGCAACACAAGCATTATGGTTAAAAAGACTACTTAGCAGGCTTACACACTCAAATGAAGAAAAGGTAACTATTATGGTTGATAACAAATCAGCTATAGAACTAATGAAGAATCTCGTCTTTCACGGAAGAAGTAAACACATCGATACAAAGTATCACTTCATACGTGAATGCGTTGAAAGAGAAGACTTACAAGTCGAATTTATAAGCGGAGAATATCAGAAGGCTGACATACTAACAAAGGCACTTCCAAAGATCAAATTTCTAACCATGAGGCAACTCATTGGAGTTAAAGATCTAGGAGATAGCGATTGAGATTAAGGGGGAGAATATTGGGTTAATCCCAATCTTTTATTCCTACCCATTTTCAAGGTCAAACCCGAAGTCAAAGTCAACCCATATTAAAAGTCAACTATGGAAAATAACTGTCAAAATTGACAGTTACAAATTGAAGCGACACAACTGTTGGTCGAACCTTTTAGAACCGAACCAACACAACTTTTATTCACACCTTTTCATTCATTATATATAGAACAAATTCTGTAAACAATTTTAATTGATGACAAGTTTATTATTACAAATTATATAAAAGATATTTAGTGTTTATTTCAAATCAATACTGGTATATTGTGACTTGACCGTTAGACCATAAAGATCCACGTTTGAGGCCAACACAGACATGGAGTGAAGGAAAATACAAGCATGTTATAGGAAGGCCAATTTTCAAAGGTGAACTAGAAGATTGTATATCAATGGCTTTTCTCTATAGTCCACCAACATCCAAAGGCCAAGAGGACAACACCATTTCACTTGGTAACCAAATCTTGTTGGCTTTGTTTTTAACCTTTATTTACAACCTTTTCTCTTATTTTTCTACTTAAACCAAAATTATTTTTCTTTGTAAAGTTCTCTTTCGTTTGGTTTGAGGAAAATTTTGGGTGCTCGATCTCTTCTGTCATGCCTTGTGATTGCATGAGTTGTCTTGTTATGAATGAACAACTTTGGTTTTGAATTTAATCATGTATTTCATTCATACATGAAGCATGTTTATCGCTACTTCTCTAAAAGTGTTGAAACAGAAGAGTATTTTTGGTATAGTTTGATTTTGAATTGCATGTTAACATCTTTTTTAGGGTCGTCTCGTGAATTTCATAGGTCATGTTAGACCTCATTATACACGAAATACCAACACTCAAAGATCATTGTTACCCGCTCTTAGATGATTTAAGATGATGAATATTTAGGTGATAGATTAACATTTTACAGATTAGTGTAACACTTGAAATATATATTAAAAGATGTTCATGTGGCCAATTATTTGAATGGGCTTACTCAATATGGATGTCCAGATACAATGTTTTAAAAACCGGTTTTTTATCAATCCGGTTTAGTCGCCGGTTCACCGGTTCAACCGGTTGAACCGCCGGGTCGAACCGGTTCTATAAATATATATACTTTTTTCTATACTTAATAATTCGTATTGCATGATCTCATAATTTATCCGTTTTTATTCATACATTCGATTAAATCGGTGAAAAAGATCGGGACTATACCTATAAGTTTTGCTTTTTAAGTCTATATCTATAATAATATAGCAAAATATTTCAACAAGTGGTTCTATATTATAATGATCTATAGGAAAACTATATTAATTGGTGATTCTAAGATCATGTATAACTATAATTTACTATTTTACAAAATTTTAGCAAACATTAGTCATCATCGCTTCAACTTTTAACTAAACTTAGAAAAGTTATTGGAAAAAAAATCATTTTTTTAATTTTTTTTAATAAAAAGTCATGACCCGGCCTGGTTTATCAAACCGGGTCAACCCGGGTCAACAAAAAACCGGCGGTTCAATCCGGTTCTCAAACTAGCAAAAACCCGGTCCTATCCAGCCCGGTCTCCAAGCCGGTTCCCGGTTCAACCGGTTGAATCGGCCGGGTCAACTCTGGTTTTAAAACATTGTCTAGATATTTAAGGCTGCTAAATAAACTTGAGGCCCCAATTCAATGTTGGGCCATGTGCAGTTGCCCAAAGCCCTGTCCACTATACACAGCCCAAATCCGACCATGTTTTTAATTTTTATTTTTAATTGTTAATTTTTTTATTATTTTTTATTTTTTTTTATCTCCACTTATAGTTGTGAATANATAATGCCCGCATGTGCGCGAGTTTTTTTTTAATTTTTTAAATAACGAATTTTTGTTTATTAAGAAACAAATAATTTAATCTTTGTTTTGTTTTATTTATGGTTTTTAATTACCGTTTTTTATTTTCTTTGACAGACAAATCATACGCATAACTAACATTCAAACACCCCTTTGGATATCAAATTAAATTATTTGTTGCTATATGTATAATGTTTTTAACACACTAGTTATAATACCTGTGCACGCACAGGGTTTTTAAAATCTCGTTTTGATTATGTATTATTATCGATTAAGAAATGAATCACTTAACCTGTTTCAATATGTTTTACTTAGTGGACTAAAAATAAAAAATCATATGTATATATGTTATAATCTACATATCATTTTAAGAGAATGATTTTGAATTAAAAATTATATTTTATTATTCAAATAAAATCACATGATAATACTTGACTTGCATGAGATGTTAGTTATATGCTTTTAGTTTGGCAAACCCATGCTATCAATTTACGATGTGTTTTGTAATTGTGTTATTTCTTTTACTTATATTTTCGTTAAAATATGTAGCATATTTAGATAGCTTTGAAGATTGATTTATTTCCTTAATTGTGAATAACTATCATACCATATTTACTAATGTACCTTTTTGTTTGAAAAATTGCATTTTCATAAGTTTGTGCTATTTTCTTATGTTTATGTATAATGTATAAAAATAATTTTTCTCTGAGACCGAACTATATAAGGAAATTATAGTTACTTGTATAAGTAAACTATAAATGCATGAAAAATGACAAAGAGTACATTCGCAAGTCTTTTAGGATTGTTTGAATCCTTACCGACCTTTCATTTTCCATATTTTAGACTGTTAGTTGACACCCATAGTGTTATCAATGACAGCAAACTCCTGCTAAGTTTCATTAACTCATTTAAAGACACCTGCTAAGAATTCTCACCATAAAATTCCCCATATAGGCACTACAATACATATTTGGTACATAAAACACATTCATGTATTATCTAAATCAACAACTCAACTTAATTATACATTCATACCTTGAGCAGGCGTAGAAAATCCTTCCATGACAATCATGTGTTGGTACTTAATCCTCCTCTAAAAACGCACACAACAAATTGCATTACACTTTAGTGTGTGTGATAAGATCATAAAACTGCAAAAACCACTTACATGTTGCATTATAGTGAGAACAACAACAAAGTTAGTTACAACATCAAATAAGAAAACTTCATATTAGAACTAAAGGGGTGTTTGGTTATGCTTATTAAAGGTGCTTATTGGCTTATTCAATTACCATAACACATTTTTTTTTTTTTTTAATAATTAGCTTTGTATAATGTTTTTAAGTGGCAGACATGCTGAGGTTGATGTTGATGTTATTTTTTAACTTTAACTATTGATATCATGTTATATAAAATGTGCGAGTTTAGTAGCATATAATGAGTGTTAATGAAGTTAAAATATAAACTAATACTAATACTCATGTAATTTTAAACAAAGTTAATATTATAATGTATAAGGGGTATAAAGTGTAAGAGTTTATTTGTGTTTTTTCTAAAGTTATTAAAAAACATGGAAACTTGTAATTTTACACTTAGCTCTATATAATTTATTTAAAATTCAACCACTAAAGTTTTATTAATTACTTCCTCTTTTTTAAAGTTTTTGTTTTCATAAATTTGACACCTATATTTTTATGCATTTTTTTCTTAACCAAAATTCTCCACCAAATTTTTTAATTTTGACCAAATTGGATTCAATTTTGACTTTCTATTGACCAATCACGTCGCTCGATTTTGCTTACGTGGCAAAATCGAGCTCTCCTATTGGTCCAATTTTTTTTACATTGAGAAGGGATTTGCAAAAAAACTCCGAAATGATGTAATTCTTTTATTATATAAAAGATTAGACATAAATGTTTCTACAAATAAAAAAACAACTACGAAATATGGGCTAAGAAATGGGCCTTGGACACTGTTGATAGAGCGACGTTGTTTTAGTTGCTATTTAATATATATAGTAATTAGAAAAGAAACCAATGACTTAGAAATATTGAATACATCCTTCTTCTTTAAACAATATTGCGAAGAAAAATTCTTTAATATGTACACTTATCTAACCTCGAGTCACTCACCTTCTATCATGCCATCTTTGAGGTACTCTCTCCACAAGAATACCACAACAATGATGACTTAAGTATATATATCCAAAGCATGATGGACCTGTGCGTCTCGTAAGAACAAACCAAGTTTATCATTTTTCTTGAATGAGTAGGTTTGTTCCTATTTGAATATCTCTATGATCCTAGCAACTAATGGTTTAATAAAAATGAGTGAGCAGATGTCATAGAAAATCATGATGGCTAAGAAAAAGAGCAAGCATGCTTCTTTTCTTACTACCAACAAAATACCTCTTAATCACTGTTTCACACTTGCACATGTTTCTTATCCCGTTTTCCTATCTATGGCTAAATAACTTGTGATTGAAATGCACTCTTACAGACAATATTGTAAAAGGTTGCATTATAAGGCACTCTCTAATTCTGAGATTAATAAATTAACCAAATAAGAGACTTAGCCTTTTCGTATTAACATCATCATTTGCAATTCCATACTCGTAGTTGCAACTCAAACAAGGAAACAGCTAATGCCATGGTAACATCCTGAACGAAAATACCAATGATAAACATCGTGGAAAATGGTGTCTAATACAACTTGTTAAGGACTTAAAAAAGCAATCCCAAACACCCTCTTAAACTGTGAAAAAGCTGAACTTGAACATCTGTTTAGCATCCAACCCGATGTACGCCACTATGTGTCTCTCGAATCCGTTTTAACATGTTAGTCTGTTACACAGCCCGTACACGGAGTTTTTGGTGATGACCATTAAAAATGATTCCTAACGAACAATATTTTTTTTTTTTTTTTGTTTTTTTTTTTTTTTTTTTNGAGATTTTTCTCTACAATTTCTTTAAACGAAAAAAGAACATTGTAGTGACAATTTGTCTCTGCACAAACTTGACATACTCAGCTGCATCTTCTAGCATGTGCTTGTGTTGGTTTGCTGCATCATGATGCCATTGCACATAATATCAACTTGAAAACAATCCTCCTTTCCTGCATCAATAAACAAACTTTAAACGGGATCAAAAATTGTAAAAGATGAACTATACGTCTATGTGTATATACACTTGTATGTCTATGTGTATATACACTTGTATGCCAAAAACACCCATATATAATCACGGTTACATGAAGTCTACTTATCAATTGTGTTTTTTGGCTTACAAAAGAGCGTGAATGAACATACAAAGCTTACCCAACGAATGGATCTTAAACAATTTCAGTCAGTTTACTCCCTATAAACAGAACATGACAGTGATTGTTATTAAGGGCTCCAATAAATTCCTTTAAAGCGAACATGTTTTTATTAGTTTATAAAGATTGTCAACGCTTTTTTCAATTCATTATAACACAATTTATAAAGTAAGCTACATTGTTTGCTTATCATTATTGGTGGTATCTTTCTTGGCATCAAGTTAAAGAATAGCATGTGATGTAGATAAGTATCAAGGGTTATAGAAAGTGTGTAATTATAAATGTTGAGACTAAGTAAACAATTAGAAGCTTCGCATAAATAATAGATCAACCCCCAGAGATTTCATTTCACTCCTCACAAATGGAGGTAATTTGAACACAACAAGTTACATCGAACATAATGGGCAAAATCGAAACCGACTTGCAAAACAAAATACACAAGGTAACAAGTTAAGCCAAAACAAGACATACACCATAATAGTTGTGACAGACTACAGCAACACCATACAAGGGTGGGGGAATCACCAGAGTGAGCTTTTGGTAGACACAACCATATATAGTACCTGCCAAGACATTGGGCGTGTCCCAGTACCACAGAGAAACATATTCAATCCCTTCTTAAACAACACTGAGGGCTCATTGAGTTTATAAGTGGTATTAGGATTTGGGAAAAGTTTGAAAAATTTGAGAAAAGATTAGGAGAGAGAATATATATTGTTTTATATTAAAAAGTTTGATTTATAAAGTCATAAAAGATTTAAAATATTATTTAAAATAAAATAGAAAGAAAGAAAAAAAAAAAAAAAAAACAAGATAGCAAACAATACAAATCAAAATTCGTGGCTAAGTTTATTTCAAAACACAATTATGTGGCTGAAATGCTTTGTGTCAGAAGAAACCCAATAGATTTGTTAGAAAAGGCACCAAAATATAGTGATATGGGTTTTAATTTTCGATTCCCTCACACCATTTCTAGAGTACTATACCAAACAAATAATTTTAGAAATCATCCTAACCCAACAGTGCCATACCTCACTACCAAACACATCCTGGAAAACATACATTCAATTAATGAGATTGACTGATGTTGATTTAAGGTTGTGTTAGTCGCATTAGTTTCTTCATAGTCTACACAAAAAAACGGAGTACTTTTGTTTTTGGCTTTTTTTTTTTTTTTTTTTTTTTTTTTTTTTTTTTTTTTTTTTTTTTTTTTTTTTTTTTTTTTTTTTTTTTTTTTTTTTTTCGAATGTATCTTGTAGAAGAACCCCGTTTTTTTCTTTTTTAATTTACATTTTGGCCCAAAACTATTGAAAAATAACTACTAAGTACATGTGTATTTTTAGGTTTTTTCTACATCTCTTATGTAAAAACGAATTTATAAAATTTTATGTCAAATTAGGAAGTATTTTAGGCACTTATTCTATTAAACATCTTTTTAAATAATAATAATAATTTAGATATTTCCTAATAAGGAATGATTTGATCTTTTTGAAATGAAAAAGTATCTACTAGGGGTTTTGTTTTATTAAAAAAAAGATAGGGTTAATTCAAAAAATGACCAAGTTGCCTAATCGCTTGGGCTTTTTGACCTTGGATTTGAAAATTCTTATATTGATCAGTTGCCCAACGCAACCTTTAACGGGGGGATGACAAGTGGCGAATTTTTGGGCAACTCCGACAAATTTTGGGCAATGCCGCCTTTTGGGCAACTTTGGACACGTGTCGTCCTATGGGGGGCGACACGTGTTGGGCAAACCTTTTCAATTGGTCAATATAAAAAATTTCAAATCCAAGGTCAAAAAGCCTCAGCGATTGGACAACTTGGTCATTTTTGGAATTATCCCAAAAAGATAGCATGCGTCATGGTTGTATACGTTGTCCAAACCCAAGTGAACTAGTATTATAAGAGCTTTGAACGTCAAAAATTAAAAGCATACCAAAGTATATAGGTATATATCTTTTATTCATATTGAAAAGTTGATTACATTGGTACCGTTCAACTACTAATCCATCGATTTGTACCGTGTATCAAAACATTGCCTTTATCCAACAAAAGGGTAGCTAGTGGCGAGATTTGAGATTCTCCACATAAGATTTTTGTTTAAACCTTGTAAGCTGCAACTTTGCGATCAACCCTGTCTATACGCGTAGGGGTTATAGAGAGAATAATTTTGCAAATAATATCATGTTTCTCAGTAAGTATGGATATCTTCCGAGTCAGGCTTAGTATAAAAGACAATTGTGTTTCACATATTGACCTTACGTCCAACATTTCCATTTGAATAAATCACTCTCATGTGTAGAGTATAAACAAGTCAAAATGAGCTTGAGACTGCTAAATCTCAACCTCAACTATTTTAATTTTATAAATTTGAGTTAACTAAGCCTTCAATTTTTTTAACTTGATCTTTACTTGTGTAGTCCTCACTCGTTGAACCATGGTTTGGTGATGCTTTTTGTATTTTTGTCAAACTTGACCAAACAATTTTGTGTAGTATTTCTGTGGTTAAATGAAATATGATTGTTTAGTAGGTTTGGTGCTAGCCATTCTTATGATTTGGTAGTAATAGTTTGGTGAAAGAAGTGAATGTTGATGTAAAGGTGAGTTAATGATGACGTGGAGTGAGGGCTCATGCTGAGCTTATAAAGAGAAGCTTCTTAAAACCACTGTCCACTAGGGATGACAACGGGTCTAGTTTGAGGCGAGTTTTATGAGAAAAGGAACCAAAAATCACAAAAAAATAGAAAGAGCGTTTTGTGAGTTGTTAAACCACTCGATCCAATTACAAAATGGTGTTCTATATCTTTTCGATATCAAAAATAGTTTGATATCATTGAGGATAAGCTCTTTACTCGACTTTTTGAGATCAAAGAAATTTGAAATCCTAAATCGCCTCAGAATTCAGATTGTAGTTTGAACCAATGTAGTTTGCCGACAATTTGAGTGATCGGCTTAGGTGACCACATTCGCAGCGCAAATAAAATAATTTGAAAGAAAACGAAATTCGAATTTCAAACTAGAAGAACTAGTTATATGAAAGTGTGTAGAAATTAGTTTCGATTCTGTCAGGTTCTGCATTTGGTGGGGCTTGGCTTGATCGGATCAAATAAATATCTTTTGGAAATATCTTAAAATCGAAAACTAAACTTAGTATAGCCCGTGTTGATATGTTTCGAGTTTGATTACTTAACCGTATTGTTTTGAACTGATTTTTTCAAGCCAGCTGAAAAAAGGTGTTATGAACAATAATAAGGCAAACTATTGTTCGTATAGTAGTACTTGTCCATTGACACCGTCTTTCCATCCCCCTCCAATCTTTTTTCTCACTTTTTTTGGTGCAAATGGTGAAATATACATTGATATCAACATAAATTACATGATTTGCAATACATTCACTGAAATTGACATGCCCATCCAGTTACATTCATACTACCTATATATTATCTAATGTGTGGAAAACTAGAAGGGGGTGAATAGTTTTACGTCTTTTTAATTTACAAAAACTTTGTTTATGAAAACACCAATCCAAACTTTATATGACACCAAAAGACTTGCACAATTGTAAACTACGATATCAACAAGTATATAAATTGACAAGTATGTAAGTAAGTATGTAAAAAGATAGAGATGGAAGAATGGCACAGTGAGACAAAGGATTTATAGTGGTTCGGCTACGAATCTCCTCTTCGTCCTACTCCACTCCCCGAGCACCTAACTCGGGAGTTTTCTTCACTATGTCAACAAGCTCCCTTATGGCGGAGAAAACCTTACACGACTTTTGCTTACACCAATTTACGACACTAAGCTAAATGTCGGGTCCTAATTCTAGTTAGAACCAATCTCACAACACACCACAACTTATCACTACTTCTTCACTACACACCTCAACTTCTTCACTACTACACACCACTTCACTACTTTACTACTCAATCTTCTTCACTACCCGACTTCTATTCACAACTAGCTCTCCTAGAACTACTTACTATACACACAACACTACTTCACAAATGCTATACACAATATACACAACAAATGTACAATACTACTTAAACTTGAGGTTGAAGGAGTATTCTTCTCTTGCACTTTGGATGAGGATGAATGAGGAGGGATTGAATCACTAGAAGCAAGGATTAATAATCAAATGATCAAAGGATTTTAGAAGATGTTTAGTGAGATTTAGATCTGAAAATTTTCATGCAAGAGGTGAGAAAAAATACCAGATTTAAGGTGGTATTTATAGGAGAAAATTCTGACAGTTTTCGACAGGGGAGCGTGGCCGGTCCCCTTAATTAGTGGTCGGCCCCCTTAAAATTAAGGGGACCGCCCCTTATAATTAAGGGGGCCGCCCAGCTGTAACGGCCAGAAAACTTGTCTTTTAGTGGGGAAAGTTTATTTGGTGAAAAACTAACTGATTTTGGTTAAAAATTTGAATTCATATATTTAGTATGATTAAAACATTTTTCTTTATCACCAAAAGTGTTTTTCAAAAATATATAATATGTTTATAT
>LBNU01031146.1:50958-63270 GCA_014162995.1 Artemisia annua | reverse complement strand
TTCCATAGATCGATTTCAAGTTTTAAAATACAATATATTTTAAAAATCTTGTTTGACGTGGCTCTTGATACCAATTGTGGAAAACTAGAAGGGGGGTTGAATAGTTTTACGTCTTTTTAATTTACAAAAACTTTGTTTATGAAAACACCAATCCAAACTTTATATGACACCAAAAGACTTGCACAATTGTAAACTACGATATCAACAAGTATATAAATTGACAAGTATGTAAGTAAGTATGTAAAAAGATAGAGATGGAAGAATGGCACCGTGAGACAAAGGATTTATAGTGGTTCGGTTACGAATCTCCTCTTCGTCCTACTCCACTCCCCGAGCACCTAACTCGGGAGTTTTCTTCACTATGTCAACAAGCTCCCTTATGGCGGACAAAACCTTACACGACTTTTGCTTACACCAATTTACGACACTAAGCTAAACGCCGGGTCCTAATTCTAGCTAGAACCAATCTCACAACACACCACAACTTATCACTACTTCTTCACTACACACCTCAACTTCTTCACTACTATACACCACTTCACTACTTTATTACTCAATCTTCTTCACTACCCAACTTCTATTCACAACTAGCTCTCCTAGAACTACTTACTATACACACAACACTACTTCACAAATGCTATACACAATATACACAACAAATGTACAATACTACTTAAACTTGAGGTTGAAGGAGTATTCTTCTCTTGCACTTTAGATGAGGATGAATGAGGAGGGATTGAATCACTTGAAACAAGGATTAATAATCAAATGATCAAAGGATTTTAGAAGATGTTTAGTGAGATTTAGATCTGAAAATTTTCGTGCAAGAGGTGAGGAAAAATACCAGATTTAAGGTGGTATTTATAGGAGAAAATTCTGACAGTTTCTGACAGGGGAGCGTGGCCGGTCCCCTTAATTAGTGGCCGGCCCGCTTAAAATTAAGGGGATCGCCCCTTATAATTAAGGGGGCCGCTCAGCTGTAACGGCTAGAAAACTTGTCTTTTAGTGGGGAAAGTTTATTTGGTGAAAAACTAACTGATTTTGGTTAAAAATTTGAATTCATATATTTAGTATGATTAAAACATTTTTCTTTATTACCAAAAGTGTTTTTAAAAATATATAATATGTTTATATAATTAAATAAACATTGTAATAATTAATTAAATATCCCTTTGATCATGAGATGTATTAAGCACTTGTTTATTCATACCTTAAGTGATTAAGTTGGATATAATGATATAAACTAGCTTAATATTTGTTTACGTAGTAATCTTACGTTTAATGATTTTACATTTTGTGATCATCAAAACGTAGAGATATCGAAAAATATAAATAACGATTTTATGCATTATTTATGTCAACACAATGTCAGCTATCTAAATACTATAATATCTGATAACACTATACTAGATACTGCTACATACCATTCTTTATGATAACAATACCAGCTGCATAAATCCTGCTACAGCATGATCAACAAACTGAATTCACCCATAAGTTGCACCAAGACCATAACCTCATAATTACATCCAAGACCTCCTTCCTTACTTGACCATTCATCCAGCATCCATAATAGCTAATGGGAAAGAAGGAATGGCATCATTATGTGGGTTATAGCCACCCATCATTCCAGTCAAGGGCTATACCAGGCTTACTACATTTCCCTCTTTACAAAAGGCTTAATAAACCTAGGAACACACACCTTGAGGGACAATCACTGTCAGGAATACAAATATTCCTAGTAAAGACTCGGTCACATTATGTAATAGCATTAATATACCTCGCAGTTACATTAATATTTAGTTAGTCTTTAGATTAGTTAAGTAACACCGTGGAAGAAGGATGGGTCTCTTAACCACTGTATACCTGATCCACAGCCCATACGGGGCGTTTTTCTTATTTATTTTGTAAGAGTATAAATACCCCTCTCCACATGTAGAGAGGGTTGGTGCTTTCATTCTACTCAATCTAATCCTTCACATTTTCTCTCATCTCTTTCTCTCTCTAGAAACACCCAACTCACTCTCTCTCTCTCTAATTCTTGTTCTATTCGATCCAAACACACCTTATTATCCTAGTTATTGTTTGTTATATGTGACAATTGGTATCAGAGCCATGGTAACACTCTTGGGATAGCTAGTTTTTGGATTTCTAGGATGATTTAGTGGTTCATAGTTTGGTTCGAACGTATTATGCTCAAAATCTCTTGTTTGATCTTTTCTAGTGATTTGTAGTGTTAGTTGCTTGTACTTTCATGTTTAGGTTTGTTATATGCACTTAGGTTTGTAGTTTGGTGGCTTGATTCGTCCATTTGGGTGAGTTTTAGTGAATTCGAGTGTTGTTAAAAGGTTGTTCTTCGTGGCGGTTTGTGTACCTTGTAGTGTTCTTTGTAGCGGTTTGACAGCTGCGGTTTGGTAGTTTTCTATAAATAGTATAAAAGACAAAACACTACGAAAATGACATTTCTGTCCTATTCTGCTGCGGTTTGAGCTGTTGCGGTTTGAGTTGTTGCAGTTTGTACTGTCTGCGGTTTGAGCTGTTGCGGTTTGAGTTGTATGCGGTTTGTGCTGTCTGCGGTTTGTGCTATCAGCGGTTTGACTCTTTACGGTTTGAGTTGTATGCGGTTTGTGCTGTTTGTGGTTTGGCTGTTTGCGGTTTGATATTAGCGGTTTGACTCCAGTGGTTTGAGATTTGTTCACTATACGATTTCTTTTGTTGATTTCATAAAATCCCGTGAAAGAACCTATTTCTCGGTTAAATCACAAAAGCTGTAAAATCCGGTAAGTAACATACATAATGGCAAGCAACTCTTCTGATGACATTCAAGCGGCAGGGTCTGATACTCGTCCTCCTATGTTGGATAGGACGGACTATGAATCATGGGCACAAAGGATTCGTCTATACTGCTTGGGTAAGGAGAATGGTGAAAACATTCTTCGATCCATTGATGAAGGACCGTTTCAACTGGGAAATACTAGAGATACCATCACTACGGGTGAGGATGAAAGTATCACTCTTGGACTCGATAGACCCCGCACATACAAAGATCTCAATGACGAGGAGAAGAAGCGATATGAAACTGACATTAGAGCCTCTAACATAGTAATTCAGGGTCTTCCAAAAGACATCTACAAACTCATCAACTTCAACACTGAAGCCAAAGCTGTTTGGGACAATGTCAAGATGCTTCTTGCTGGTTCAGAATTAACCAAAGAAGATCGTGAATCACAACTGTATGATGAATTTGAACATTTCAAGATGAATCCTGGGGAAAACATCAATGACTACTATGTCAGATTTCACAAGCTAGTTAATGACATGAGGATCATTAGGATGACTATGCCAAACATTCAACTCAATTCCAAATTTGTGAATAATATGACACCTGAATGGGATAGATTCGTCACTGCAGTGAAACTCAACAAAGGTTTGAGGGAGACCAACTATGAACAACTCTATGCCTACCTACAACAGCATGAGAGACATGCCATGTTTGATCGTCAAATCAGGGAAAGGTTTACGCCAACGGCCACTAGAGACCCTTTGGCTTTGGTGTCTAATGTTCATCCACTTACTCAATCTTCAGTCATTCAACCTCATCAAACTACATCATCATCTCAACATCCAATTTCTTCAAGTCAATCAACAACTCTACAACATGACTCTGGATACTCTCACACTGATAAGAATATTGATGAATTAGCAAGTCAAGTTGCGCTACTTGCACAGCAGTTCAGAGCAACACTCCCTCAAACTAACAACCAACTTCGCACATCATCTAATCCACGCAATCAAGCTACTGTGGAGGTGATGAAGCGAAAAGTGTACCACTTTTAGGGGGTCATTTAAGCCCTAATCCGTAATTATTTGATCAAATATTGCCCTAAATCATTCCTTTTGTCATTTTAGATACTTTGAAGAGGAATTCTGGAAAAGGAAGCATTTTGGACGTTTTTTGAGCATAAAAGTGAAGAAAACGACAAAGTCTCAAAGTATGCTGGAATTAGTACTTGACGGCGTCATGCTTTGGAGTGTGACGGTGTCACGCTTTGACAAACGAAGGATGATTTTTACACCAGACGCCCCAGAAAGATTTGAAGATTTAAAGGGTGACGGCGTCACGTGCAATTGGACCTAGGCCGCCACGTTTTGGCACAAAGGGAGACGGCCCAGAGAAGCACACAGGGGGACGGCGTCAGAAGTGGATCTGAACAATCCGAATATTAGTTTGGCGGCGAGGTGACGGCGTCATGCATTAGAACGTGACGCCGTTAGCTTGTAAAATCTATATATACTTTTCTAATTTTCATTCATTAGTGTGCAACTTTTGGGGAAAACCCTAGCTCGTATCCTACAATATTTTTAAGGGTTTTTCACCCTTGAAACCTTGATGTTTAATTAAAGATAAGTCTTCTTTCAAATCAATCAATATGTCTAAGTGTTGTTTGATTATATCTTACGCTTGTCTTTTAATTAACATGCTAGGCTAGGTCTTTATTGTGTTTGCTTAGATCTAATGAAACCTAGCTATTGATTATATGTTGTTGGTTTGCTTGTGATTATTGTGGTTGGGTGAAGTCGATGTTAGGCTTAAGAAAACTGGCTAACCTCCTATACGGTAACTTGCTTGAACGTCTTAAGAAACATGAATCGGATGTGTACTACGATTATTTGGTTGTATTTAATGCATGAGCGAATTCTAATGATCCCATGTTAGGAGCTTAAATCGGCTCGACATAGGAGTGAAGTAGGAGCTTATAGAGTTAGGGAAGATCGTACACGGCCCTACGAATGGTTTAAAGGAATACAACCCGTCATCCACATAATCACAACAAACCAATTAACATATAAAAGATAGATAGGGAGTAAGGAAATCTAAGTAAACACATATTTCTCATATATAAGTTTCACAACAAATTTAATTTTCTTGTTATTTAATTTATTTGCAAAAGTAGATATTTGGGTTAGTTGGCTAGCAACTAATTCCGCCCACTCCTTCCAAAATCGAGATTTTTTACTTGCTTTCATAAAATATAAAAATATAAAAAGAATCATCCCTCAATCCTTAGACCTAATTAGAGTAGCTTTTCAAGCCTAACGACACTATTTCCCGAGAGAACTATCAATCCCCCGGTACTTGCCACTTCACTATACTACATCGGTCAGGTACACTGCCTGGTGGGGGTTGTAAGCTTCTCAAGATCTTTTGAGAGGTAAAACCTAAGTGCATAGGTTGCATAACCCACGCATCAGGAGGATGGAAGAGTTGTAGTACAAAATGTTCAAGGAAGACAGAACATGAATCAAAGGAACTTTGTTAGGGGAAATGTTGTTGCTGGGACTGGAGGAGCTCAGAACAGAATAGAGAATGGCAATCAAGGACTAGGAAGGCAAGTCAAGTGCTATAACTGTGGTGGATTCGGACACATTGCTAAAAATTGCAACCAGCCAAAGCGTCCTCATAATGCTGACTACTTAAAGGATGTCATGCTACTGCTACAAGCTCAGGAGAATGGTGCCGCTCTGGATGATGAGGAAGCAATATTCTTAGCGGGGGTTCCGGGGAATACGTTTGATGCTGATGTTGATGATCAACCAGTTCAGGACTTGGCCCTTAATGATTCAAACATCTTCCAAGCTGAAGACTATGATGCCTTTGACTCTGATGTTGATGATGAACCTACTGCTCAAACTATCTTCATGGCAAATCTTTCTTCAGCTGTATCATCTCCATATCAGTCTGGCCATTCTAACTCGTCTGTCATTTCTGAGGTACTAAAATTATATGATGACTATGACAAAGTACATCAGACCAATGTTATTGAGACAGATAAAGCTGATCTGGGAAGTACTGATATTCACCCATTTGAGCATTATGTGTCTCAAAGCACAGAATCTGATGTACACAGTCATGCATCTTCTGTTTATAGCTATGATATTGCTGCAATCGAACAAATGATTCATCATAACATACAACAAACTAGCGTTAGTGATTCAGATAAGGCAAGTATGGGGAATATTAANAGACAGATAAAGCTGATCTGGGAAGTACTGATATTCACCCATTTGAGCATTATGTGTCTCAAAGCACAGAATCTGATGTACACAGTCATGCATCTTCTGTTTATAGCTATGATATTGCTGCAATCGAACAAATGATTCATCATAACATACAACAAACTAGCGTTAGTGATTCAGATAAGGCAAGTATGGGGAATATTAATATTGTCCCATACGAGCAATATGTGAAACATAACGAAAAATCTGTTGTACCAAATAGTGTATCTTCGGTTACCGATAATGACCATGAATTGCATGAATACACTGACTTCCCTGATGACACCCTTGCTAGTAGACTTAAGATTTATAAAGATCAGTTGGCCTGGAGTGAACAATGTGCTAAGTTTGAACTAACCGAACGTGAACATAAAATGGAGAGTCAGATGTGTACTTTTATTACTGAACGAAACTTAAGGAAGGAAACACTTAAAAAGGAGTTATTTTCTTTACAAAAACAATTAGAGCAAACTTTTAAGCAGAAACAGGAAATTCAAGAAAGTGTCAATGTGCTGAAACAGGATTTCAGAGAAAAGGAAACCAAACTCTTAAGTGATTTTTCCAAACTTAAAACGTTGAAAAACAAACTTGAAGATAAATTGTACCGTCTAGATCAATCCAAACAAGCGTTTAACATGATCATTAAGCACAGAAGGTTTAGAGATGAACATAGTGAGAACATTATAGGAGAACCGTTGCCCAATTACTGTAAGAAAGCAATAGAGGCCCAAACTTCTATATGTGATGGCAATGAACTTCTCAAACCAATTCATGATCCCCTATGCGTTGAATCGTTTGATGAGACCCTTGAAATTGCAGAAACAACTAGGGATAAGATGATTGTGAAAATGAATGACCCTGATGAGTGTGCAAATACTCATCATTTTTGGTCAATCTGAACTGCAAAAACACATGAAAACCATGAAAGGCAGTTGGGAAAAATCGTAGTCGAGGAGCTTTGACGGAGATAGTGGGGATAGATGGGCTAGGAATTCAAAGGGCGAGCACTGAAATGAGAAAGGCTTGTCCTCCCCGCTATTCACGCATGAAGGCCCTTCTAACTCGGAAGTAGGGGCTCAAGTACGTTAGTCCGTAACTGCCATTTTTACTAGGTGATAGCGCAAAAACAGTGGCATTTTAACGACCCGACATTTTTTTATGAAAATAAAATACTTCGAATGAAACTTCATATCCGAAACGCAGTGCCCGCGATGGACTGAAAATCCGGCTAAGTTCTGAAAACACTCAGAAATACATCAAAACACAGAAAATATCCCAAAGATCGTGTTTTATATGTTTTAGATGCTAAATGATTAAAAACTGATGAAAATCGTACAAAGTTTGCATAATTGGCAGTTTCAGTCCCCCAACATTCAAAACTTGACAAAATTAGTCCCTAAGCATTTATTTTAAAAGAAAAGTCAAACCAAGTCCTTGAAAATCAAAAATCATCAAAAATGATCTTTGGGTGAAAAGCTTTCAAAAGTTTACAAGTTTAGTCCCTAGAGTTTTACATTTGGCAAGACTGGTCCTTGAACTTTCAGAAAATGACAGAAATGGCCCTTGGTGAGAATTTGTGAAGAAAAAGTCAACAAAAGTCCTCCAATAATCCCAAAATGATATGTTTGATCCTTGGATTGCATTTTCAAAGTTTTACAAGAAAGGTCCTTCAAGTTTGGCAAATTGGCAAAACTGGCCCTCAGGAATTTTAATTTGAAGAAAAATGTTCAAGATGGACCTTGGGAATTCTACACTTGGCAAAATTGATCCTTGTAATAACTTTGGTCAGTTGGCAGAAAACACCCCTCAAAAGTTCAGAAAATACACTTTGGTCCTTGGGCTTTGTTCATACATTAAACCAAATGGACCCTTCTTTACTTGTTAAACCTAAAACTTAAATCCACTAATCCTAAAACCCATTACAACTCCCCTTTGGCCCAAAAACATTCCCAGGCCCATCATAACTTCCAGCCCACTCCCACCCCGTTAATATAAACCCCAGAGTCAATAAGTCAAACCCAGTCATCCCCTACCTCTCCCTCCTTTGTCCACTGGTTAAAACACCACAACCCACACCACCACTGCAACATTCCTTCCTCCCTCAAAAGCTCCCCCATCCCATCTCCCAATCCCACTATCATTTTCCAAACCCATACCTACCACCAAATTACACCCTGGCAATCCAATTTACCCTACAAAGTTTTGGCGCCAAAACCCAATGTAAGGCTAGGATCACTCAAACCTAAAATTGATGGCTGGGATTTGTTGAAGAAAGCACAAGGGTCCTTTTTACACTGTTTTATCTCAGAGAAGAAGCACAAGGAGAGATTTCTACCTAACTCTTAATTTGGTATAAATAGGAAGCTCTTGTTGCCTCATATGGCATCCCTTCTTTTTATCTTTTCTCTATTTTAGACTTAGTTTCAATTGTACTTTCCAAATTATCAGTTTAATTTAAGTTTCATATCATTTTCATTCAATTCGTATTTTCACTTAGAATTTCAAGTTTGTTATTTTTACTTAATTGTTTCTTATATACTCTCAATAGACTTTATAAACATTGTTAAAATTGTTTAAAGCAAAAAAGAAAGCTTCAAATTCAGAAAAGAAAAGAAAAGAAAACATACAAAGAAAATCATAAAAAAAAATACAAAAAAAGAAAATTGAAGAAAGTTGGAAGAAGAAGAAGACAAGTAGTAGCAGATATGGAGTCTGGTTTAGAGCTCATGGGAGCAATAGGATGGTAGTTTTGGTTCTGGTTCAGCCTAGTTCTTAGCTTTGGACCTCTTGTAAGCCAACTTTTAACCATGTTTAGCATATTTCTTATTATTGATCCTTAGTTTGCTTTGGAACTCCTTCAAATCAGATTTATAAGGGGTGTTCGGATTGGCTGATTTAACTGTGATATAGGGTGTGTTTGTTGTCAACCATGGTTTATACAATTTACATTAGGTCATAGTAAGTTAGTTCAGTCATAAAATTTGGTGCTTGTTCAACAAAAAGTCAAACTTAGCTTTCAATCCACTAAGCTTGTTAACTGTTAGCATTATAAGTATCTTAATCACTTAAACTTGTTCATTAGTTGTTACTATAGCCTAATATAGTTTCATTTTAACTTAGTTTATCATCCTTAATCAGTAGAATTTAGCCAAACTTCAAAAAAGTCAGCTTAGGTTTAAATCTCAAAAAGTCAAATGCTATGTTTGCTAAAATGGAGTGAATTTCTAGACCATATGTAGGCTTTGTTAGTGAGTGAAAATAACAAATTCTTGTTGATTTGTGTTCTCTAGTGGCCTGTGTGTCTGAATCAAAGAGAGAATTTAGGTTTCATAGTCATTTGCTCAACTTAATTTAAGCTTAAAGTGACCCAGTTGGTCAGTTTAGAGCCCTGCAC
Organism: Artemisia annua; assembly: GCA_014162995.1. Lineage (NCBI taxonomy): Eukaryota > Viridiplantae > Streptophyta > Magnoliopsida > Asterales > Asteraceae > Artemisia > Artemisia annua. The sequence goes on along the minus strand of LBNU01031146.1, from coordinate 53,819 downwards.
CCAGGTTTTTGCCAGATTTGATTTGTCCATTAGTTGTTCAATATTGGATGAATTAGTGTGTTCTTTGGTGATTTAGACAGCCCCATAGGTAGTGATTAAGTTTATGACTTTTGCTTTCCTTTAAGTGCTTATTTAGTTTGCTTATTTGCCCCTTGTTTTAACCTGTTTTTGAACTGCTGCTGCTATTTTTTTCATGTTCTTGTTTATTATGCTGAGTTTGTTGATTGTTCTTGATTTGTTGTTGTTATTGTGTTTTTGATCTTTCTTGTTGTTGTTTAGTTGTTTGCTTAAGCTTGTGTAAGCTTTTACAGCTTATTGGCTTATTTTTGTGTTGCTACAGCTTCATGTGTTCTTGTTGTGGCTTTTGTGACTGATTTTGATAATCTTGTTGTTAATCTTATTGCTTCTGAGTTTGTTATTCTTGTTTTTGATTATATTTGCTGCTACTATTGTTGTTGCTTTAGCTAAGCTTATTTTGGCTCATTTGAGCTTATTTGAAAATTTTCTTGAACAAAAATTTTGAAAACAAAAGTTTGATCATAAATCTGTTTTGATTTCAATAAATTTGTTTGAAACTTTGTTGTTGTAATCTGATTTCAAAGAAAGAAAAAAAGTTTGTAACTTTTGTTTGAGTTTGTGGATGTGTTAAGCAAGCAGTCAAGAAAAAAGAAGCAAAAAGAAAGAAAATAAAATTTGTGTAAAAATTGGGGTCGAACCCCTGACCTCTTGCACACCAAAGACACAACACACAACACAAACACCATCTGCGCCCTAGGACTTCTCTGTTCCATTCTTTCCACCTTTTTATTTATAGTAGTAGTAACCATCTTAGCTTATTTGTAACTTTAGCTTATTAGACTGCGTTTCAACAAGCACTTAGGAGCTTTTGCATTTTTCTTTCATTTCTCTCATTATTAAGTACTTCATAAATAATTTTCAGATTTTTCCAAATTATTTTAGTATTTATTTTGATTTAATTAGTGTTTAATTGTTTTTAATTCATAGTAATTAGGATTTTTATTAAATAATTAATTTTCTTTTTTCCAAAATTTTCTTTTGTCTTTTAGTGCGTTAGAAAATTGTTTGTAGGCCCGTAGGACTTGCGTAGCTAAAATTTTACATTTTTATTTGTACGTTGACGTTTATCTTAAATAAACGTCACGTTTATTTGTTTACTTGTGATTTAGGATTCCCGATACCTATTTTTGATTCCCGTAGTGTTTTAGGACTCCGCTAGTTTGCCAATTGCCTTTTGTTCCGTTTAGGTTGATTTATTTTATTCCTCGTTCGTTAATTTTCCATTTTCGTTAATTTAACGTATTACAAAACCAAACAATCTTTCACAACCAAACATACAAAGATTTTAATCTCGATCTTTTCACGAAACTTTCCATTCACTCCTCGTGGGGAAACGACCCGGGAAATCACTTCCCGGTCTCACAAACAAATATCACTTTCACGAGTTTACGAGGTAATCTTTTTCCTAAAAGGTTTACTTGTATTTCTCCACGTCTTGTTGTCTCACGATAACATTGACCTCACGTTTGTTGATATTTTGATAAATTGTTTTGCACAAAAACACAACGAATCAAATGGCGCCACTGCCGGGCAGGCTGTGTGTCGAAAGTCTCGTTAAGGTTTAGACGATTAGTCTTGTAGAACCTTTGCAAGAAGTTACCGCTTTCAAAAACTTATAAAAAACCAAAAATATTTTTATTTTGTTTCTATATGTATTATATCTATAAAAGATTAAAAACACAAAAAGATTTTCCCGTTTTCTTTGTTTAATAAATACAACAATAAAATCTTACCGCCGAAAACCAAGGCAGAACACTTCCCAACTGGGGGTGTGAAAATTAATAAGTTCCCAAACTAAAGATCAAAACTTGCCTTTGTATCACTTGCGTTTTGGAAAACTTTAAACGATAAGCAAACTTTAAGAGGAGTCGAAATGGTATAGGGCGATCCGACGAACTTCACCCTAGCGAGAGATCCATTCTTTTCTCCCGCTCCTTTGTGCGTTTGTCCTTAAGAGTTAACCTTACGTTCTTGATTATTGGTTTAATTCCCCTGTCTTTCAAGTTGGTCTTGTTTTAATTGAAGTGTTTGGTGCATGCGCACTCGCTCGTCTACGTCATCAAGTCCTTTACAATCGCTTAACAACATTCCGAGAAGGCGTAATCGTCGACGTGCACATCCAATAGTCGAACCCGAGATTCGTACTATTCCTCCTATCATGGCGGCCGAGCCCATTATGAATGAGCTTCTCCAAGCACCCATCGAGGGTTATGGAGATGCTATCGTTGTTCCAGCCATCGTGGCTGACAATTTTGAGCTTAACACCGGGTTGATAAACCTAGTCACCTCCCGACAATTCTATGGTGTTGAAAGGGATGACCCTCAAGATCACATTCGATGGTTCAACAAAATCACATCCACCATCAAATGCAAAAACGTCCCTGAAGAGGAAATCAAACTTCTTCTATTCCCGTTTTCTCTCGATGGGGCTGCCAAAAATTGGCTTGACAAACAACCCCCTCGATCGATCGAAACATGGGAAGATTTGGTCAAGAAGTTTGTGTTGAAGCGAGATTCTTTCCTCCTTCCAAAACCACCGCCCTTAAGAATGAGATCATGAAATTCACGCAGAATTCAATGGAAGTGGCATTCAGTGAAGCGTGGGATCGTTTCAGGAGGACATGCTGTGGCGAAGATGTCGCTCGGGGATCATGGTTCTGCTGCCGAGGTGTACGGCAACCGACACTTTCGGGTTACGAGAGGTGGTGGAGCCAGGAATCGACATCAAGATCTCTCAATGGGCGCTGCGCGGGGGCGGGAGGTAATTCGTTGAGAGTTGAACC
>LBNU01031146.1:0-50732 GCA_014162995.1 Artemisia annua | reverse complement strand
CAAGCTTTCAATCAAAACAACCGAGCTCAAAATTTTCCTAATCAAAATCAAGCCGTTGTTTAAACTTAATCATCAACCGATGAATTGTTGAAACAATTTATGAAAGCTCAAGAAGAAACAAACAGGTTGTTGGTCAGTCAGATTTCTGAACTTAAGAAATCTTTAAATGATCGACCTTCGGGATCGGGTACGCTTCCAAGCAACACGATCGCCAACCCGAAGGGTGATGTAAAGGCGATCACAACCCGTAGTGGTGTTTCTTATGATGGACCCGCGATTCCTACTACCTCTTCTTCCTCTCCTCCAAAGGTAGTGGAACGTGAGCCTGAGGTGACCAAGGACAAGGTGCAAGTTACTAGCCCACGAAGTACCGCACACGTTCAACCTTCGGAAGTCCAAACTTCAAATACCGAATTCGTTTTTCCAAAGAGCATTCCTAAGCCTTCTATCCCATATCCCTCGAGGCTTAATGATCAAAAACTCCATGACAAAACTAATATCCAAATGAAGAAGTTTCTTGAAATTTTTCAAAAACTACACTTCGATATTAGTTTTGCGGATGCTCTTCTTTACATGCCCAAGTTTGCTTCCACTTTCAAGAGTCTTCTTAGTACCAAAGGGAAAATGTTGGAGCTCACTAACACTCGTTTGAATGAAAATTATTCGGCGGTGCTTCTAAAGAAACTTCCTGAAAAGTTAGGAGACCCCGGAAAATTTCTCATACCTTGTGATTTCCAAAAGCTTGAAGAGTGCTTCGCCTTGGCCGATCTTGGCGCTAGCATAAATCTTATGCCTTTCTCTATTTGGCAAAAGCTTTCACTTCCCGGTCTCACAAATAAATATCACTTTCACGAGTTTACGAGGTAATCTTTTTCCTAAAAGGTTTACTTGTATTTCTCCACGTCTTGTTGTCTCACGATAACATTGACCTCACGTTTGTTGATATTTTGATAAATTGTTTTGCACAAAAATACAACGAATCAAATGGCGCCGCTGCCGGGGACTTTAGAATTAGCAATTAATCAAATCGATGTCATCGATGTTGCACGAGATGAATGCTTTCACGAAGTATTAAGTGTGCAAGAACCAAATTCCCCCTCTCTCACTCCATTCGAGGGAGGTGACTTCATTTTAGAAGAAATTGAAGCTTGTTTATCATGCGATTCTCGTGTTGATCATGATTCCATCAATCCCGAGGAAGACATACTTCTCCTTGAGAAGTTGCTCAATGATGATCCATCATCTCTTCCTCCAAAAGAACTTCATAACGAGGAGGTCAAATCTAATGACAATTCTAATGATCCTCCCGAGGTCGAGCTTAAGGACTTACCGCCTCATCTCGAGTACGCATTTTTGGAGGGTGATGATAAGTTACCCGTCATTATTGCTAAAGACTTGAGTAAGGATGACAAAGCCGCTCTCATCAAAGTTTTAAAGTAACACAAGCGCGCCATTGCTTGGAGACTTTCCGACATCAAGGGTATTAACTCGGAATTTTATATGCACAAAATTTTGATGGAGGATGACTTTAAACCGGCGGTTCAACAACAAAGAAGGGTAAATCCGAAAATCCATGAGGTCACCAAACAAGAAGTCATAAAACTTCTTGATGCCGGATTAATTTATCCCATCTCGGATAGTCCTTGGGTGAGCCCCGTCCAATGTGTGCCCAAGAAGGGTGGAATTACAGTTGTTAAGAATGATGATAATGAGTTGATTCCTACTCGGCTGATAACGGGTTGGCGTGTCTGCATTGACTACCACAAGTTAAACGACGCCACCCGTAAAGACCACTTTCCTCTACCTTTCATGGACCAAATGCTCGAAAGACTTGCGGGAAATGAATACTATTGTTTTCTCGACGGTTTCTCGGGTTATTTCCAAATTCCCATTGATCCAAAAGATCAAGATAAAACGAATTTTACGTGCCCATACGGAACATTTGCCTATAGGCGTATGCCTTTCGGTTTGTGCAATGCTCCGGGCACGTTTCAAAGATGAATGATGGCCATTTTTCATGACATGATCGGGAAGACTATGGAAGTCTTCATGGACGATTTTTCGGTCGTTGGGAATTCTTTTGAATCATGTCTTGCCAATTTAGACAAAATGCTTCAACGTTGTGAGGATACGAATCTTTGTCTAAATTGGGAGAAAAGTCATTTCATGGTCAAAGAAGGCATTGTCCTTGGCCATAAAATTTCAAAGAGTGGGATTGAGGTCGACAAAGCTAAAGTCGATGTCATTGCTAAACTACCTCCTCCCACTACTGTTAAAGGTGTTCGGAGTTTTCTTGGTCATGCCGGTTTCTATCGTAGATTCATTCAATATTTTTCAAAGATCGCCCGGCCAATGACCCGACTTCTTGAAAAAGAGACTCCATTTGTCTTTTTCGATGAGTGCATCGAAGCTTTTCAAACTCTAAAGAAAAAGCTTACGGAAGCACCAATCTTAGTTGCCCCCGATTGGGACCTACCTTTCGAGCTCATGTATGATGCTAGTGATTTTGCCATGGGTGCGGTCTTGGGGCAACGTAAAACCAAGCATTTTCAGCCTATACACTATGCGAGCAAAACTTTGACCGAGGCTCAAGCTCATTACACCACCACTGAAAAAGAATTGTTAGTCGTGGTGTATGCTATCGAGAAGTTTCGGCCATATTTGATCCTGACTAAAACCATAGTGTATACGGATCACTCGGCCCTCAAGTATCTCTTTGCTANTCAAGGAAAAATTACACAACGGGATGAAATGCCACAAAATGTCATCCAAGTTTGTGAAATCTTTGATGTATGGGGCATTGATTTTATGGGGCCGTTCCCGTCTTCACGAGGGAACAAGTACATACTCGTGGCCGTCGATTATTTTTCAAAATGGGTCGAAGCTAAGGCTCTCCCAACAAATGATGCCCGAGTAGTTGTAAAATTTCTTAAGTCTCTCTTCGCTAGGTTTGGAGCTCCCCGTGCCATCATTAGTGATCGCGGTACTCACTTTTGCAATGATCAATTTGCAAAGGTCATGCTTAAGTACGGTGTCACTCACCATCTTGCTACCGCATATCACCCACAAACTAGTGGGCAAGTGGAGGTTTCAAACCGAGGTTTAAAGTGAATTCTTGAAAGGACCGTAGGCGAGAATCGTGCCTCTTGGTCGGATAAGTTAGATGATGCTTTATGGGCTTTTCGCACGGCTTATAAAACACCCATCGGGTGTACTCCATACAAGCTCGTTTATGGAAAAGCGTGTCATCTACCGATCGAGCTCGAGCACAAAGCTTATTGGGCCCTTAAGCATGCCAACTTCGATCTTAAGTCCGCGGGTGATCATAGGAAAGTTCAACTCATTGAATTAAATGAACTCCGTGATCAAGCTTACGAAAACTCTTTGATCTACAAAGAGAAAACAAAGAAGATCCATGACTCCAAAATCAAGAACCGCGTTTTCAACGTTGGTGATTGAGTCCTTCTTTTCAACTCTAGATTGAAGATCTTCTCGGGAAAGCTTAAAACCCGATGGATTGGACCATATACCGTTGCTCAAGTTTTTCCATATGGCACTGTCGAGTTTTCTCAAACCGACGGGCCAAACTTCAAAGTTAATGGTCATAGACTGAAGCATTACTTTGGAGGGGACATACCATCGATAGTTGTCCCGGATCTCCAAACCGTCCCCATGGACCAATGAATGCGGGGATCGAGTCAAGCTAGCGACTCGGTGAACAAAAATAGTAGCATTGCATGGGTTTTCACCCATGATTCTGATTTCTTCCTATTTTCTAACATAAGTGTGGGGGAGTTGCCCCTACTTTTTCAAAAAAAAAAATAAAAAAATAAAAAAAATAAAAAAAAAATCATCATCATTTTAAAAGAAGTGATAGCTTCTATTTAAGAAGCTTTAGCTATTTAGCTCCTTTTTTAACTATGGTGTTCCCACACTTGCCCAAATCTAAGTTTTCACGTTTTAAAGTATCGACATAATAGCCGTTACTTTGAATATTGAGGGCAATATTCATTTGCACTAATGAAATAAATGGTAATTAGTCCACCATGTATAACTTACATAAGGAGTGGCTAATCCTGGAGCAAACGGCTCTAGGTAAAGATATCTCAAATCAGTTTATGGCTTGCAATTTGCCAAAAATTGTATGGTATTCGACTCACCATATCTTCGGTAAAGAGTTGACTAGCCCGCAAGGTTATGGCTTGTGGTAAAGGCATTGGAAAACCATAATTGGTAACCAGCTCACCAAGATGATAACTATATTCTATCAAAGAGTTGGCTAGTCCAAAAGCAAACGGCTTTTGGTAAAGACAAATCAAACCCGTTGAAAGCTTGTGGTTTGCTCAAAATCATATGGTTATCAGTGTACCATAGTTCTTACTTGAACTAAAACATTTGGCTACTCCAGAAGTAATGGCTTTTGGTAAAGAGACTTCAAATCCATTAAGTTTTTATAAAAGATTGCTAGGGACTAGCAATAGTTTAGTGTGGGGGATTGATGAGTGTGCAAATACTCATCATTTTTGGTCAATCTGAACTGCAAAAATATCTGAAAACACTCAGAAATACATAAAAATACAGAAAATATCCCAAAGATCGTGTTTTATATGTTTTAGATGCAAAATGATTAAAAAATGATGAAAATCTTACAAAGTTTGCATAATTGGCAGTTTCAGTCCCCCAACTTTCAAAACTTAACAAAATTAGTCCCTAAGCATTTATTATAAAAGAAAATTCAAACCAAGTCCTTGAAAATCAAAAATCATCAAAAATGATCTTTGGGTGAAAATCTTTCAAAAGTTTACAAGTTTAGTCCCTAGAGTTTTACATTTGGCAAGACTGGTCCCTGAACTTTCAGAAAATGACAGAAATGGCCCTTGGTGAGAATTTGTGAAGAAAAAGTCAACAAAAGTCCTCCAATAATCCCAAAATGATATGTTTGATCCTTGGATTGCATTTTCAAAGTTTTACAAGAAAGGTCCCTCAAGTTTGGCAAATTGGCAAAACTGGCCCTCAGGAATTTTAATTTGAAGAAAAATGTTCAAGATGGACCTTGGGAATTCTACACTTGGCAAAATTGATCTTTGTAATAACTTTGGTCAGTTGGCAGAAAACACCCCTCAAAAGTTCAGAAAATACATTTTGGTCCTTGGGCTTTGTTCATACATTAAACCAAATGGACCCTTCTTTACTTATTAAACCCAACACTTAAATCCACTAATCCTAAAACCCATTACAACTCTCCTTTGGCCCAAAAACATTCCCAGGCCCATCATAACTTCCAGCCCACTCCCACCCCGTTAATCTAAACCCCAAAGTCAATAAGTCAAAGCCAGTCATCCCCTACCTCTCCCTCCTTTGTCCACTGGTTAAAACACTACAACCCACACCACCACTGCAACACTCCTTCCTCCCTCAAAAGCTCCCCCATCCCTCTCCCAATCCCACTATCATTTTCCAAACCCATACCTACCATCAAATTACACCCTGGCAATCCAATTTACCCCACAAAGTTTTGGCGCCAAAACCCAATGTAAGGCTAGGATCACTCAAACCTAAAATTGATGGCTGGGATTTGTTGAAGAAAGCACAAGGGTCCTTTTTACACTGTTTTATCTCAGAGAAGAAGCACAAGGAGAGATTTCTACCTAACTCTTAATTTAGTATAAATAGGAAGCTCTTGTAGCCTCATATGGCATCCCTTCTTTGTATCTTTTCTCTATTTTAGACTTAGTTTCAATTGTACTTTCCAAATTATCAGTTTAATTTAAGTTTCATTTCATTTTCATTCAATTCGTATTTTCACTTAGAATTTCAAGTTTGTTATTTTTACTTAATTGTTTCTTATATACTCTCAGTAGACTTTATAAACATTGTTAAAATTGTTTAAAGCAAAAAGAAAGCTTCAAATTCAGAAAAGAAAAGAAAAGAAAACATACAAAGAAAATCATAAAAAAATACAAAAAAATAAAATTGAAGAAAGTTGGAAGAAGAAGAAGACAAGCAGTAGCAGATATGGAGTCTGGTTTAGAGCTTATGGGAGCAATAGGATGGTAGTTTTGGTTCTGGTTCAGCCTAGTTCTTAGCTTTGGACCTCTTGTAAGCCAACTTTTAACCATGTTTAGCATATTTCTTATTATTGATCCTTAGTTGTAATCTGTGCTTAAATTGTGTTTCATTATGTTTGTTTATTGTTAGTTTAAGTTCATTTGTTGGTTTCTCACCTTAGAATCTTAGTTTGCTTTGGAACTCCTTCAAATCAGATTTATAAGGGGTGTTCGGATTGGCTGATTTAACTGTGATATAGGGTGTGTTTTTTGTCAACCATGGTTTACACAATTCACATTAGGTCATAGTAAGTTAGTTCAGTCATAAAATTTGGTGCTTGTTCAACAGAAAGTCAAACTTAGCTTTCAATCCACTGAGCTTGTTAACTGTTAGCATTATAAGTATCTTAATCACTTAAACTTGTTCATTAGTTGTTACTATAGCCTAATATAGTTTCATTTTAACTTAGTTTATCATCCTTAATCAGTAGAGTTTAGCCAAACTTCAAAAAAGTCAGCTTAGGTTTAAATCTCAAAAAGTCAAATGCTATGTTTGCTAAAATGGAGTGAATTTCTAGACCATATGTAGGCTTTGTTAGTGAGTGGAAATAACAAATTCTTGTTGATTTGTGTTCTCTAGTGGCCTGTGTGTCTGAATCAAAGAGAGAATTTAGGTTTCATAGTCATTTGCTCAACTTAATTTAAGCTTAAAGTGACCCAGTTGGTCAGTTTAGGGCCCTGCACCCAGGTTTTTCCCAGATTTGATTTGTCCATTAGTTGTTCAATATTGGATGAATTAGTGTGTTCTTTGGTGATTTAGACAGTCCCCTAGGTAGTGATTAAGTTTATGCCTTTTGCTTTCCTTTAAGTGCTTATTTAGTTTGCTTATTTACCCCTTGTTTTAACCTGTTTTTGAACTGCTGCTGCTATTTTTTTCATGTTCTTGTTTATTATGCTGAGTTTGTTTATTGTTCTTGATTTGTTGTTGTTATTGTGTTTTTGATCTTTCTTGTTGGTGTTTAGTTGTTTGCTTAAGCTTGTGTAAGCTTTTACAGCTTATTGGCTTATTTTTGTGCTGCTACAGCTTCATGTGTTCTTGTTGTGGCTTTTGTGACTGATTTTGATAATCTTGTTGTTAATCTTATTGCTTCTGAGTTTGTTATTCTTGTTTTTGATTATATTTGCTGCTACTATTGTTGTTGCTTTAGCTAAGCTTATTTTGGCTCATTTGAGCTTATTTGAAAATTTTCTTGAACAAAAATTTTGAAAACAAAAGTTTGATCATAAATCTGTTTTGATTTCAATAAATTTGTTTGAAACTTTGTTGTTGTAATCTGATTTCAAAGAAAGAAAAAAAAGTTTGTAACTTTTGTTTGAGTTTGTGGATGTGTTAAGCAAGCAGTCAAGAAAAAGAAGCAAAAAGAAAGAAAATAAAATTTGTGTAAAAATTGGGGTCGAACCCCTGACCTCTTGCACACCAAAGACACAAAACACAACACAAACACCATCTGCGCCCTAGGACTTCTCTGTTCCATTCTTTCCACCTTTTTATTTATAGTAGTAGCAACCATCTTAGCTTATTTGTAACTTTAGCTTATTAGACTGCTTTTCAACAAGCACTTAGGACCTTTTGCATTTTTCTTTCATTTCTCTCATTATTAAGTACTTCATAAATAATTTTCAGATTTTTCCAAATCATTTTAGTATTTATTTTGATTTAATTAGTGTTTAATTGTTATTAATTCATAGTAATTAGGATTTTTATTAAATAATTAATTTTCTTTTTTCTAAAATTTTCTTTTGTCTTTTAGTGCGTTAGAAAATTGTTTGTAGGCCCGTAGGACTTGCGTAGCTTAAATTTCACGTTTTTATTTGTACATTGACGTTTATCTTAAATAAACGTCACGTTTATTTGTTTACTTGTGATTTAGGATTCCCGATACCTATTTTTGATTCCCGTAGTGTTTTAGGACTCCGCTAGTTTGCCAATTGCCTTTTGTTCCGTTTAGGTTGATTTATTTTCATTCTCGTTCGTTAATTTTTCATTTTCGTTAATTTAACGTATTACAAAACCAAACAATCTTTCACAACCAAACATACAAAGATTTTAATCTCGATCTTTTCACGAAACTTTCCATTCACTCCTCGTTGGGAAACGACCCGGGAAATCACTTCCCGGTCTCACAAATAAATATCACTTTCACGAGTTTACGAGGTAATCTTTTTCTTAAAAGGTTTACTTGTATTTCTCCACGTCTTGTTGTCTCACTATTACATTGACCTCACGTTTGTTGATATTTTGATAAATTGTTTTGCACAAAAACACAATGAATCAGACCCTAAGTGTGTAGCAAAAAGAGTCGTAATTAAACCACATGACTATGACAAAGAGAACTTTGAGTCTACCTATAAGTCTATTCTGTCCTCATTCAAGTCTAGGTTTAAGCCTCAAACTAATTTGACACCTGAACAAGTGTTTTGGGCATTAGACATTGAGAAAAGGAAGGTCGAGAAACTTAAAAGCGAAACACCAACTCTTAAAATAGTGCCTTCTACAACAGTGTATCCACCCAATACACCTGCGCATATCGTCCCTAGAAGTCTTCCCACTAAATGTAAAACTCTTATTGCCATGTATGTATTCCATCAATTATTTGCGGACATTGACAAAACATGTAAAAAGAGAATTACACCAACGGGTATTACTAAAGGGGAAAGGGGATTTGAACAGACAAAACGATTTTATCTTACAGAGGTCATTCCATTTTTTGATCTTCTCAAAGACCATTTTAACAGTCTTAAGAATTCCTTGGAAACTGAAATTAGTGAAGTAAGAACAACTTTCAAAGATATGGAAAAAGTGGTAGAGCTCAATGCTATTGAACTTAAAAAATGTGAGATTGAGAACAAGAACATTCTCATCATGAATGACAATTTGATTGCCAAATGCATTGCTCAAAATGTTTATTATACTGCTACTGATTCTGACTGCTTCTCAATTTCATGACATATCAAATGCTTTTTGTACTGTCAAGAATCGTGTTAGTGAGCTTGAGGGGGAGAATTTGACGTTGCCTAAAAAAATCCAAAACGATGATCATGATAACATGGTCAGGCACTTTTCTAAATTAGAAGTTGAGAATCTTAATTTGCAATTAAAATATCAACACCTAGACGAAAAAGTGAAAACTACCAGTGTCAAGACATCCTTGGATGCTCCTAACTTTGATGCATTTTTTGAAATAAGCAACTGAGATGAAAGGATTCAAGCTTACTTGAACACGATCCAAAGATTAAAAGCTCAAATTTCACAATTGAAATCAAACAAGGGTGATGAGATTAGCTCCCAGAAACCAATGCCTCTAGATTCTCAGAATTTTCATCTTCAAAACACCATCAATAGACTACAACAAGAAAACGATTGCTTTCAAGCTGAAAATTCAAAGGTTAAACAACATTACAAAGAGTTGTATGACTCGATTAAAATTAATCGTGACAAAAACAAATGATATATAACCTCTTTGCTCAATGAAATTGAGAATCTAAAGGCTCAGGAAAAAGGGAAAATGCCAGTAAACACCGGTGTTGATGTTGGTATAAAGGTTTCTGCTGTTATAAACTATGATATTGATGCTGTAAATATCCCGTTGCCTCTTAAGAATAATAAGTCTGCACATAGATATTATCTCACGTATCTTAAGGAGTGTCTTGGTATGCTTCGTGAGACTGTAGAAGAGGTTAGAGTAATGAAGCCACATGACAGCTCTGTTTTAGATGCTTGCTTCATTACTAAACGTTCGCAAGAGTTGTTAGAATATGCTATTGGCACATGTCCTAAGATTGATAACCAACGAGATAGATCCACTCCATCACTAGCTGTCACTAAGCCCAAGCATGTTACCTTTGCAGTACCACTAAATGCGTGTGAACCTAGCACATCAAAACCAGAAAAACAAGTGGTAGTAAATAAATCTAATGCTCCATTCATTAATTCTACAGGAATAATCAGTGACACTAAAGCTAGCAAGTCAAAGCTTAACTGCAACACAAGGAAAGATAAAACTTCACCAGCTAAGAGTGACCAAGGGAAGAAAGTAGAAGACCACCCTAGGAACAATAAAGTAGATTTGGACAAAATGAATCGTGTTGATTCTAGTATTAGCTCTAAGCGTACTGTAATTAATTCGAATTCTAATGCTACCTGTAAGAAAAGTGATGGATGTTTAATTTCTGGTAATCATGATGAATGTGTTGTGTCTTTCTTAAAATGCTCTAAGTGGTCCCATGCTAATAATGCTAGGAAATCTGAAAAGAGTAAGCAAGTTTGGAAAGAGACAGGGAAGAAGTTTGCTAATGTTGGTTATCAATGGAGACCCACTGAAAGAAAATTCACTCCAGGAAACATATGTTCCTCGACTAGAATAGCTTACCCAAAGTTAAGATGGTCAAGAAATGGAAGCCTACGGGTAGAATTTTGTCTCTGGATGCACATCACCATACTTTAGGCCCAATGCATCAAATTGTGTAGTCTTCACTATGAACACATTATCGACATTGTCTCCTGTGAATCCTGAATTTGTATGTGCTAACAAAACGGACCCCAAATTCATATGGGGATCCACATATTTCAGTTATCCACTATTGTCTATTTTCAAATGCAGATCGTACAAATCGTCCTGTGGTATTTGGACTCAGGCTGCTCAAAACATATGACAGGGGATCGCTCATGGCTCCAGAATTTCGTGAAAAAGTTTATCGGGACATTCAGATTCGGGAATGATCATTTTGGTGCAAGTATGGGTTATGGAGATTACGTCTTTGGTGACAGTGTGATCTCAAGGGTTTATTATGTGGAAGGACTTAGACATAATCTATTTTCTGTTGGACAATTTTGTGATTCCGATCTCGAGGTTGCTTTCAGAAAACATACATGTTTCGTTAGAGAATTGGATGGTATTGATCTTCTGAAAGGTAGTCGTGGCAATAATCTTTACACCATCTCTATTNACATTCAGATTCGGGAATGATCATTTTGGTGCAAGTATGGGTTATGGAGATTACGTCTTTGGTGACAGTGTGATCTCAAGGGTTTATTATGTGGAAGGACTTAGACATAATCTATTTTCTGTTGGACAATTTTGTGATTCCGATCTCGAGGTTGCTTTCAGAAAACATACATGTTTCGTTAGAGAATTGGATGGTATTGATCTTCTGAAAGGTAGTCGTGGCAATAATCTTTACACCATCTCTATTGAAGACATGATGAAGTCCTCTCCAATCTGCTTGTTGTCTAAAGCATCAAAGAACAAATCATGGTTATGGCATCGACGCTTAAACCAATTAAACTTTGGTACCATTAATGAACTCACTCGTAAAGATCTTGTTCATGGCATGCCCAGACTTAACTATGAAAAGGATTATCTGTACTCCGCACGTCAACTGGGCAAAAGCAAGAAGTATGCCCACAAACCCAAAACTGTTAACACCAACATGGAAGTTCTTCACACCCTTCACATGGATCTATGCGGGCCAATGAGAATGCAGAGTATAAATGGGAAGAAATATGTACTTGTGATAGTCGATGACTACTCATGATTTACATGGGTAAAGTTTTTGAGAACCAAGGATGAGACTCCTGAGATCATCATCAAACTCATCAAACAGCTGCAAGTACTACTCAACAAAATTGTCAGAATCGTAAGAACATACAATGGAACTGAGTTTGTTAATAAACAACTCACTCAGTTTTATGAAAGTATGGGGATCACTCACCAGAAAAGTGTTCCACGCACTCTACAGTAGAACGGTGTTGTCGAAAGACGAAATCAGACTCTTGTTCAAGCCACACGAACCATGCTGATATTCTCTAAGGCTCCGATGGTTCTATGGGCAGAAGCAATCTCCACAGCTTGCTACACTCAAAATCGATCCTTTATTCATACTCTTCACAACAAAACTCCTTATGAGCTTGTGCATGGCAGGAAACCGGATCTTTCTTCTCTACGTGTGTTTGGAGCTCTTTGCTACCCCACCAATGACAGTGAAGACCTGGGAAAACTAAAAGCTAAAGTTGATATTGGTTTCTTCATTGGCTATGCTCCAGATCGCAGGGGATACCGAATCTACAACAAACGTACCGGACAAATCATGGAAACAATTCACGTCACATTCGATGAGCTGACTGAGCATCCGGCTTCTGGACAATCTAGTTCTGAACCCGCACCTAATCTACTCACTCCTGGACCAAGTAGTTCGGGCCTTGTACAGAATCCTTCTCCTGCAATACCTTATATACCTCCCACCTGTGAAGACTTGAAGACGTTGTTCAATCCAATGTTTGATGAATACTTTGAGCCTCCATCTATTGGAACCACTGCTGATCCCTCACAATTACCTCTAATTCCAGAAGCTCCTATTCCAATCAAACCTGAAGGTTCATCTGAGTCGGTTTCCATCAGTCAAGATGCTCCATCCATGAGTCATTCACCAACATAATCCAGCGTTCAAACATCTACGGTACAACAAGTCCCAACAGGAAGTAATTCTTTTGAAGCCAATCCAGATTCTTCCCCAGTTGAAGCTCCGTTTGTAAACATCTTTGCTCCTGAATATTCTTCAGACACATCTACTTCTGTAGATACTAACATGAGCAATTAGTGTCATCCACCCAACCACATGAATATCTAAGGAGATGGACGAATGATCACCCGATTGACAATATCATTGGAAATCCTTCACGACCAGTGTCCACACGAAAGCAACTCGCCACTGATGAATTATGGTGTTTCATTAACCCAGTTCTATCCAAAGTCGAACCCAAAGATTTCAAAGAGGCATTATCTAAAACCTGCTGGTTTGAAGCTATGCAAGAAGAAATTCACGAGTTTGATAGTCTAGATGTATGAAATTAGTGCCTGCTCCAGATTGTGCAATGATCATCGCACTCAAGTGGATATTCAAGGTTAAGCTTGATGAATATGGAGATGTACTCAAAAACAAGGCATGGCTGGTGGCTAAAGGATATCGTCAAGAAGAAGGTATAGACTTTGAGGAATCTTTTGCACCTTTTGCACGAATTGAAGCCATTAGAATCTTTCTTGCAAATGCTGCCAGTCAAAATATGATTGTCTATCAAATGGATGTTAAGACTGCATTCCTTAATGGTAAATTGAAAGAAGTGGTCTATGTCACTCAACCAGAAGGTTTTGTGAACCCTGAGCATCCCAATCATGTATACCGACTGAAGAAGGCTCTTTATGGGCTTAAACAGGCGCCTAGAGCATGGTATGATACTCTATCCAAGTTTCTTCTGGCTAACAAGTTTTCCAAAGGAGTTGTTGATCCCACACTATTCACAAGGAAATCAGGCAAACATCTACTTCATGTGCAAATCTACGTAGATGACATAATCTTTGCCTCTTCTGATCCTGCTGAATGTGATCAATTTTGTCTTGAGATGAGCTCTAAGTTTCAAATGTCCATGATGGGACAAATGTCATTCTTCCTAGGACTACAAATATCTCAAAATCCCGAAGGCATATTTATCAATCAATCCAAGTATGCTACTGAGATATTGAAGAAATTTGGGTTCTACTCATGTGATCCTGTAGACACCCCTATGGTAACATCATCAAAGCTGGATGAAGATAACTCTGGGATCCCAGTTGATCAAACCAAATACAGAAGCATGATTGGATCTCTTATGTATCTTACAGCCAGTAGACCAGATCTTCTATTTGTTGTGTGCATGTGTGCTCGATATCAGTCTAATCCTACCAAAAAGCATCTGGAAGCTGTTAAACGAATCATTAGATATCTTTTAGGAACTATTCACATGGGTCTCTGGTATCCAAAGGAAACAGCAATGGAGCTGACAGCATATGCAGACGCATATCATGCAGGGTGTCAAGATATAAGGAGGAGTACGTCGGGTGGTGCTCAATTTCTGGGAAAAAAACTTGTGAGTTGGGCATCTAAGAAGCAAATGAGTACCTCCATATCCTCTACAGAGGCTGAATACATAGCCATGTCTTCTTGCTGTGCTCAAATCCTTTGGATGAGATCACAACTTTCAGACTATGGCTTCCAGTTCAACAGAATCCCTTTGTATTGTGACAACAAAAATGCAATCGCTCTCTGCTGCAACAATGTCCAACACTCCATATCCAAGCACATTGACATTCGACATCACTTCATAAGGGAACAGGTTGAGAAAAGGGTGGTTGAGCTCTACTTCGTGAGGAAGGAATTTCAGTTGGCAGATATCTTTACTAAGGCACTCCCAAGAGAACGATTCGAATTCATTCTCCCACGTCTTGGCATGAAGAGTCTATCTCCAGATACCCTTAAACGTCTTCAGGAAGAAAGTGAGGAGTGACGGAATGGCTTCAAATATCCTTGTACATAATTTTTTTTAAACCAAAAAGAAAATAAAAAATATAAAACCTAAAAAAACCATAAAAATCTGAAAAACATAAAAAGACCAAAAATAGTTCTTCATTAGGCATGTCTTCTGTTTATCGATAACATTTACGGTTCTAGAAATGTCATTCAATAATGGCACGGAACTTTAAATGAAGCTTGAGCAGAAGTTAAAAATGAATAATTAAAACATGTCTCGATGGCTTACAGTTACTTCAGACTGTAACCCGGGCCTAATTTTATGGTTTACTATCTCGTCAGATAACAACCCAGACCTCATTGTAGGGGAAAGCTTGTCGCCAAAAAGATGGCTATTCCTAACAACCCAGACCTCATTTCTGGTTAAAGAAGAGAAGTCTTCTTTGCATACGCAAACACTTTCCATTCTATGATTCTTCAGGAAAGTATTTGTGCAAAACTTGGTGATACCATGAAATCTTTGGAAATCAAAATGGAAAATTTTCATAAAATTTATCACTCAATCAATGCCAACAATTTTTCTTCAAAATTATAAATGGGTCATTGATTGAGGGGGAGAGTGATTTCAAAAATTTATAGTATCATCAAAACGCAATACTTTGTACATAATAAGCAATAAAATAACTTGTGATGGTTATGTGTCAGTATGAGAATTTTTCAAAGAGTTTTTTGTTAAAGCTTCAAATCTTTTCAAAACTCATCAATACTGACACATAACGACCTCCCTCACAGATTGAGGGGGAGCATAAAAAGGTTCCTTTTATCAGAAAATATTAAAATTGACCGCATGTCTCTCCCAAAAGTTTTCTAACTTATTTAAATCAATTGAGATCCAAAATCTCGAAAGGTTTGAAATTTTTGATTGTGGAAGAGAATGTGATTTAAATATGAAATCTAATAATCAAATGTGATCTTTTGGACTCAATAATAGGCTCCCACATATGTACTAAACTCTTTCGAATACCGATGCACATATTAAAAGGGAGCAAAAGGCGTTTGTGGAAAAATACCAAAGACCAGCCATTTACTTTAATGCACGGAGTTATAAGGATGGTTAAGGTTAGGTATGAGCTCCCATGATCCACCAGAACCGGAAGGATCTTCCCAGGGACAATCCTCTAGATAGATTAGAAGTCCTTAGGAATGAAAGAAAAAAGGAGAAAAGTAAGAAAGGGAAGAGAGCCGACTGAGATAGAGCTAGAACTGGAACAAACCCAACAAGGTTCTAGTAATGAAGTCTCGGTAAGCATTGAAGGGGTTGAAGAATTAAAAAGAAACGAATTGAGAAAGGGTGAAAGGAAATAGTCCTTAGGAATGAAAAGAAATAGCCCTCTAGATAGATTAGAAGTCCTTAGGAATGAAAGAAAAAAGGAGAAAAGTGAGAAAGGGAAGAGTGCCGACTGAGATAGAGCTAGAACTGGAACAAACCCAACAAGGTTCTAGTAATGAAGTCTCGGTAAGCACTGAAGGGGTTAAAGAATTAAAAAGAAATGAATTGAGAAAGGGTGGAAAGAAATAGCCCTCCGTTTATTCAACCTTAGGGCAGAAACTGGTGGTTACTAAGGTAACACCGGTATTGAAGACAAGACGTCATGGACCCAGTGACGCACTTCACTAAACTTCCTAGCCACTCAAGTTCTCTTAAAAGGACTTGTTTCATTCTCACGGGGAACCCTGTGCAATGTATCGACCGCTCATTGCGAGCTATGTTGGTACCCAAACAGGAGACGCCTCCCCAGTCTCCAGGAGCTGATCAAAACGAACAATTAAGTCTAGAGCCAAGAGATCATCCATAAATCTCGTTAGGACACAATTTCAATATGCTTACTGTTTCATACACCGTGGAAAGTAAGAAAATATATTTAGAGTCCTACGCATTATCCTTGTGGTATTGCCAAAACATCTGAGTGATAGGCAATTATTCACAATGACGATGGAAATCCTTCTAGAGCGAACATCTTTCAAGCTCTTGGTAGGTGACATGTGAGATCCATCTTGGATCAATGATCAAGTGACAACTGGAAAGCAGCAATGGGGCGATTCAATCTTGAATCAAACTTGTTCCAGGATATGGATTGACGGATGCTTTTGTAAAACCTTTCAATGTGCTAACTTACCTTCTTTCAAGCACATTGATTGGGTATTCTTTCTCAAAACAAAAGTATTTTTGATGGAAATGTGATTCAAATTACAAAACTCTCGTTGTGTCTGAAAATGTTTATTAAGTGACATGCGAGTGATTTATATAAATTAATTTCTCATCAATCAGTGAATATCAATTCACCCATTCACTCTATCGTGCTGTCTACTTTGAGACGTTCCAGTAAGACAAGATTCATTACTACAAGCTGGAAATTCCTGTCAAGGAGAGTCTTCTTTAAAAGATATTCTACCTGATCACAGGTCGGTTTTTCGCAAAACCGGAGGGTAGTACGTCCTCACAGAACAAATGACAAAGCCATATTCGTTCTCTATCTTTATTGCTAACTGTTTTATTTCAGGAACATATAAAGATGGCGATGGTGATACCCAACTCCAGCTGAATCGTGTCAATCCATACCTCATGCTCACATTGCCAACTCATTATAAATGAAGATCATTAATGTCGAGAGACTTGCAACAATGAAAGTTGACGAGACTAACCACAACGTTTCCGCAACTCTGATGAAAAGTCTCCTAATCCAGAAGATTGTGAGCATGACGGTTCAAAAGTCACTATTCCACATGAAGGCAATACAACAAAGGATGAGCTTGGAGATTTACGGTGGCTGATGATCTCAAAGAAAGCTCAAAGATCACACATACCAAAGGAACTTCAAGTCATGAGATCATTGCTTGAAGTACAAAGTGTACTGAACATGAAGAATCAACACTACGAGCTCAAAGATCAAAAGAGTGCTTGAAGACAAAGAACTTAATCTTCAAAGGTGACCTTGCTTAGGGGGAGATTGTCAGGAATACAAATATTCCTAGTAAAGACTCGATCACCACAATTATGTAATAGCATTAATATAGCTCGTAGTTACATTAATATTTAGTTAGTCTTTAGATTAGTTAAGTAAGACCGTGGAAGAAGGACGGGTCTTTTACCCACTGTATACCTGATCCACAGCCCATACGGGGCGTTTTTCTTATTTATTTTGTAAGACTATAAATACCCCTCTCCACATGTGGAGAGGGTTGGTGCTTTCATTCTACTCAATCTAATCCCTCACATTTTCTCTCATCTCTTTCTCTCTCTAGAAACACCCAACTCACTCTCTCTCTCTCTCTAATTCTTGTTTTATTCGATCCAAACACACCTTATTATCCTAGTTATTGTTTGTTATATGTGACAATCACCAAACCCCATGGTAGCGCATAGCTTGGATCAAATCGGTTCATCTTTCACTCCTAACTATTCCAAGCTTCATGCACTGCCCTACATTTTCACACTACCCTTCACACACAGACAACCTACCCTTCACACACATACTTAATTACTTAACAAAGGCCTATAAAGGATCACAGACAAGGTGAAGAATATATCATTGTAGATAAACTACAAGGGTGTACAATGTAACTTTTGTAATCTTTAGTGTTCTATTTGTAAGAAATGTTTAAAAGATAGTTAGTTAGGCGGTTAAGCATCATTAATGATTCCTATAAGTATCTGTATCCTTCATCATTTTGTACTCACTTTTTGTCATAATCAATAAACATTCTTAAGCTTTACTCTCATTTCATTCCGCGTCTATATGGTATCAGAGCCTAAAAAGCTCGATCTAAACCCTAATTTTTTATTCATTTGATTGATTATCAATTGATTCTTGATTCTCTTCATTCGATTTGGTTAATCGATTTCTAATTTGTCTCAAGATTCATCAATTAGGGTTTTCCCACAACAATTAGGGTTTCTCACAACTATTCATCAATGGCTTCCATAAATCCACCAATCACAACTACGAATCATGATAATCATGATAATTCGATTAATGATCCCTTGTGTATTAGTAATTCTGATAATCCAGGCATGGGGCTAACAACTACACCTTTCAATGGTGGTAATTTCCTTGGGTGGAGCGGAAACATAAGGATGGCTTTAGGGGCTAAGTTGAAATTGGGGTTTATTGATGGGACGTGTATGAAGCCTGCTTTGACTGATGTGAACTACCACAGATGGATCAGGTGTGACTACATGGTGACCTACTGGATACTAAATTCAATGGTTACTGAGTTATCTGATGCGTTTCTTTACACACAGTCTGCAAAGAGTTGTGGAAAGAGATAACAGAAAGATATGGTCAAAGCAATGGACCACTCATTTATCAACTTGAAAGGGAATTAAGCAACATTTCTCAAGGTAATCTCAGCATTGCTTCCTATTTCAATAAATTGAAAAGGTGTTGGGATGAGTTATAGAACCTTAATGGGTTACCTACTTGTTCTTATGGCAAGATGAGAGAGTGTTCCTGTGGTATAGTTGATAAGTTTGTTGAGAAATAGAGTAGGTCCAAATTAATGCAGTTCTTGATGAAGCTAAGTGATGAATATGAGGCTGTTAGGTTCAAGTCTTGGGAATGGATCCATTGCCTAGTGTCAGTAAGGCATACTATATAGTGCAACAGATTGAAAAACAGAAACAAGTAACTCATCCTTCTTTTGAACCAACTTCTTTCTTTGCTAATTTGAATGGCAATAGAACTAGTTATCAGGGTAAGAAAGATAATAAGAATGGTTCTAACAGGACTGAGTTTAAGAAGGTATGCACGGGATGTAATCAGGAAGGTCATTTGGTAGAACAGTGTTTTGAAAGGATTGGTTATCCAGACTGGTATAAGGGTAAGAAAGGCAAGAAAAACACAAGAATGGCTGCTCAAGTGAATACAAGTTTAGAGGATCACATGGTTGGGGATACTCCATTTGATTTAGGGTATGAGAATGGTGTTGGAATGGGACAAAATGGTGTGTTTGATCAAAAATTGGTAGCTGCTGTGTGCTCAGAAGTAATGAAAATGTTCAAGGGAAAAGGGATAGCTGACAATGGTACTGCTCATGCTAATCAAGCAGGTCCTTCAATGCATTATGCAGGTATCATATCATGTTTCGCACAGCTTTTGCTCTCTTGTCATCCTGATATGAACATAGCCAGTTGACTGGGTAAGTGATACAGGGGCCTCAGATCATATTTCACCACATTTGAACCTGTTTATTTCAATCAAACCTTAAAAACACCCAAATCATTGTTCATTTGGGGGGCCATATGGTAGAACAAAAACAGTCACTCTTGTTGGTCAAGTCAAAATCACTCCCTTCTAACACCACAATAATGTCTTATTGTGGCCTGATTTTTAACTTACTCACTATCTGTGGGTAGCTTGATTCAAAGATCAGGAATAGATTGCTCATTTTTACCTTCAATGATTTTGCATTTCAGGACCCTTCAACAAATCAGATTGTTTCTGTGGGAAAAGGGCCAAATGCCTCTACATCTGCAAGCCAAGCTTGATTCCTGCAACCCTTCCTTTCAATAATGTTTCACATTCTGCAATCTCATATAAAATACTACATTTCCTATATCTTTGAATAAGTCTGCTTGTAACTTTGTTTACCCTAAGGGCAGAATGTAGATGTTCATACTTTCCATTCTAGGCTGGTCATACATCTGCTCTCAAACTTGTACATATTCCATGATTGCAAACATCTGAATGCTTAGTGATTTATTTCTTGTGAAAGTTGTTCATTAGTCAAGCATCATAAATTGGTCAATTCCTAAAAGCATTACTTTACTCTTAAGCCTTTGGAATTAGTACATATGGGATCTTTGGGTCCCTATAAGAAGGGCCTGCTTTGAATGGAGCCTTAGTATTTTTCACTATAGTAGATGATTTTACAAGAGCTACATGGACTTATTTGATTCACACCAAGGGGATCAAATATTAGATGTTCTGTCTAGTTTGTGCTTATTTTTCAACACAATATTCAGCTGGCTATTAAGATTGGGGTAGAACGATAATGATACTGGAGGTTGTGAACTAAAAGGTTTTGCTTTTCTAAACTCTAAAGAATAGTTCATAAAAATCTANCATTTGATTTAGGGTATGAGAATGGTGTTGGAATGGGACAAAATGGTGTGTTTGATCAAAAATTGGTAGCTGCTGTGTGCTCAGAAGTAATGAAAATGTTCAAGGGAAAAGGGATAGCTGACAATGGTACTGCTCATGCTAATCAAGCAGGTCCTTCAATGCATTATGCAGGTATCATATCATGTTTCGCATCAGCTTTTGCTCTCTTTTGTCATCCTGATATGAACATAGCAGTTGACTGGGTAAGTGATACAGGGGCCTCAGATCATATTTCACCACATTTGAACCTGTTTATTTCAATCAAAACCTTAAAACACCCAATCATTGTTCATTTGCCTAATGGTAGAACAAAAACAGTCACTCTTGTTGGTCAAGTCAAAATCACTCCCTTTCTAACACACAATAATGTCTTTTATGTGCCTGATTTTTAACTTACTCTACTATCTGTGGGTAGGTTGATCAAAGATCAGGGAATAGATGCTCATTTTTACCTCAATGATTTTGCATTTCAGGACCCTTCAACAAATCAGATTGTTTCTGTGGGAAAAGGGTCCAAATGCCTTTACATCTGCAAGCCAATGCTTGATTCTGCAACCTTCTTTCATAATGTTTCAACATTCTGTCAATCTCATATAAAATCTACATTTCCTATATCTTTGAATAAGTCTGCTTGTAACTTTGTTTACCCTAAGCAGAATGTAGATGTTCATACTTTCCATTCTAGGCTTGGTCATACATCTGTCTCAAAACTTGTACATATTCATGATTGCAAACATCTGAATGCTAGTGATTTTTCTTGTGAAAGTTGTTCATTAGTCAAGCATCATAAATTGTCAATTCCTAAAAGCATTACTTCTACTCTTAATGCCTTTGAATTAGTACATATGGATCTTTGGGGTCCCTATAAGAAGCCTGCTTTGAATGGAGCTTAGTATTTTTTCACTATAGTAGATGATTTTACAAGAGCTACATGGACTTATTTGATTCACACCAAGGATCAAATATTAGATGTTCTGTCTCAGTTTGTGGCTTATGTTCAAACACAATATTCAGCTGCTATTAAGATTGTTAGAACAGATAATGATACTGAGGTTGTGAATAAAAGGTGTTTGGCTTTTCTAAACTCTAAAGGAATAGTTCATAAAAATCTATGCCTTATACTCCTCAACAGAATGGAGTAGTAGAAAGAAAACATAGGCATCTTTTAGAGACTACTAGAGCTATAAGAATTCAAGCCAATTTCCCTATTAAGTTTTGGGGACATTGTGTGTTAGTAGCCACATATCTTATTAATAGAATGCATATGAAAGTACTTGCTTGGAAGACTCCATATGAAAAATTACATGGAAATCCACCTTCTTACAGTCATTTGAGAGTTATTGTGTGTTTGTGTTATGCCACTGTTACATTACCACACAGAGATAAACTTGAACCAAGAGGTCTAAAGTGTGTTCTCTTAGGCTACCCTCCTAATTCCAAAGGTTATACTCTGTATGATCTGAACACAAAACAAGTCTTCCATAGTAGAGATGTTACTTTTGAGGAGAAGGTGTTCCCTTTTAAGGCACAATTTCAACCAACTTCTTACCTTCCAAAAGATTTTCCATCCTTTGCTACTACTGATGAAGTGCTTGAATATATTGAAACACCTTCTACACTCATGTTTCACATCAGCTTTTGCTCTCTTTTGTCATCCTGATATGGACATAGCAGTTGACTGGGTAAGTGATACAGGGGGCCTCAGATCATATGTCACCACATTTGAACCTGTTTATTTCAATCAAAACCTTAAAACACCCAATCATTGTTCATTTGCCTGATGGTAGAACAAAAACAGTCACTCTTGTTGGTCAAGTCAAAATCACTCCCTTTCTAACACTCAATAATGTCTTTTATGTGCCTGATTTTTAACTTAATCTACTATCTGTGGGTAGGTTGATCAAAGATCAGGGAATAGATGCTCATTTTTACCTCAATGATTTTGCATTTCAGGACCCTTCAACTAATCAGATTGTTGCTGTGGGAAAAGGGTCCAAATGCCTCTACATCTGCAAGCCAATGCTTGATTCTGCAACCTTCTTTCATAATGTTTCAACATTCTGTCAATCTCATATAAAATCTACATTTCCTGTATCTTTGAATAAGTCTGCTTGTAACTTTGTTTACCCTAAGCAGAATGTAGATGTTCATACTTTCCATTCTAGGCTTGGTCATACATCTGTCTCAAAACTTGTACATATTCATGATTGTAAACATCTGAATGCTAGTGATTTTTCTTGTGAAAGTTGTTCATTAGTCATGCATCATAAATTGTCATTTCCTAAAAGCATTACTTCTACTCTTAATACCTTTGAATTAGTACATATGGATCTTTGGGGTCCCTATAAGAAGCCTGCTTTGAATGGAGCTCAATATTTTTTCACTATAGTATACGATTTTACAAGAGCTACATGGACTTATTTGATTCACACCAAGGATCAAATATTAGATGTTCTGTCTCAGTTTGTGGCTTATGTTCAAACACAATATTCAGCTGCTATTAAGATTATTAGAACAGATAATGGTACTGAGGTTGTGAATAAAAGGTGTTTGGCTTTTCTAAACTCTAAAGTAATAGTTCATCAAAAATCTATGCCTTATACTCCTCAACAGAATGGAGTATTAGAGAGAAAACATAGGCATCTTTTAGAGACTGCTAGAGCTATAAGAATTCAAGCCAATTTCCCTATTAAGTTTTGGGGACATTGTGTGTTAGTAGCCACATATCTTATTAATAGAATGCCTATGAAAGTACTTGCTTGGAAGACTCCATATGAAAAATTACATGGCAATCCACCTTCTTACAGTCATTTGAGAGTTATTGGGTGTTTGCGTTATGCCACTGTTACATTACCACACAGAGATAAACTTGAACCAAGAGGTCTAAAATGTGTTCTCTTAGGCTACCCTCCTAATTCCAAAGGTTATACTCTGTATGATCTGAACACAAAACAAGTCTTCCATAGTAGAGATGTTACTTTTGAGGAGAAGGTGTTCCCTTTTAAGGCACAATTTCAACCAACTTCTTACCTTCCAAAAGATTTTCCATCCTTTGCTACTACTGATGAAGTGCTTGAATCTATTGAAACACCTTCTATAATACCACAAGAAACACAATTCCACAATTCCCCTGAACCAATCATTGAGCCTCAAGGAGTTGAAGAAACAATTCCACAAGAAAGTGTAATTAATGAGCCTGTTGAAGCTTCCACAAGAAGGTCTGCAACAACTTCTTCTGATTTTGCTCCCACAAGAAGATCTTCCAGAAATCTAACCAAACCAACTTGGTTGAAGGACTTTGTTATTCCAAAAACAAATGCTTCATCTTTTAATTTTGCTGTTAATCAACCCAAACCTCCTAAGTACCCTTTGTTTTCTCAAAAAGACTTTGTTGATATTCCTAATCAACATGTAGCTTTTCTCTCAAATGTCTTTGCTGCTACTGAACCTTCTTCTTATATCCAAGCTAGCCAAAATCCAAAGTGGGTTCAAGCAATGGATACTGAAATTAATGCTTTAGTAAAAAATGACACATGGGAGGTTACTTATCTACCAGTTGGACATAGGGCAATTTCTTCTAAGTGGGTATTTAAAATTAAATACAAAGCAGATGGCACAATTGATAAGTATAAGGCTCGTTTGGTTATTAGAGGTTTTGATCAACAAGAAGGCAGGGATTACAAGCACACTTTCTCTCCTGTTGCAAAACTAGCTACTGTGAGGGTTTTGATTGCCTTAGCCACTGCAAAAGGGTGGCCACTTCATCAACTGGACATCAATAGTGCATTTTTACATGGTTTCATTGATGAAGAAATTTATATGCAACCCCCTGCTGGTTATAAAGGAGCATCTGCAGGGCAAGTTTGCAAATTAAAAAGATCCTTGTATGGCCTTAAACAGGCATTTAGACAATGGAATCATGAATTGTCCAAGTTTCTGCCGTCTTTGTGGTTTGTTCAATCCAAAAATGATTATTCATTTTTTTGTGAAAAAGAATCAAGAATTCACTATTGTCCTAGTATATGTAGATGATATACTAATCACTAGGAATTGTGAATCTGAAATCTCAGCTACTAAACTTGCCTTGGATCAAAAATTTACAATCAAAGATTCAGGTTTGGCCCAATATTTCTTAGGGATAGAGATATGCAGAACTCAACAGGGCACACATCTTAATCAAAGGAAATATATCCTTGATCTTCTTAATGATGCTGGTCTCACTGGTGCAAAACCTGTTGCTTCACCAATGCCAACTAACTTAAAGCTTTCTTTGGCTAAGGGAAATCCTTTGAAGTCTCCTGAAGCTTATAGAAGATTAGTGGGTAGACTTCTTTATCTCACAATGACCAGACCTGACATTTCTTATGTTGTCCAACATCTCAGTCAATTTGTGTCTGCTACATATGCATGTAGGTCTGCATTTATTAAAGTACTTAAAAGGAAGTGTTAGCAAAGGTCTTTTTTATCCAGTACAACCTCATTTGCACATCACTGGATTCTCAGATGCTGATTGGGCAGCTTGCTTGATGACTAGAAGGTCTCTTACTGGATATTGCATTTTTATTGGCCATTCACTTGTTTCATGGAAGACTAAGAAGCAACCAACAATTTCTAGATCTTCCACAGAGGCTGAATATAGAGCTATGGCAGTTACAACTTGTGAGATAATGTGGTTAAGTTTTATTCTTAAAGATCTACATATTCCAGTCAAACTTCCTATTACTCTCTTCTGTGACAATAAATCAGCACAACAACTAGCTGCCAATCCCTGTTTTCATGACAGATCTAAGCACTTGGACATGGATTGTCACTTTACAAGAGAAAAATTTCAGGAAGGTTTCTTGCAGACTGCTTTTATCCCTACCACTCAATAACTTGCTTATTTAATGACAAAAGCTTTGAATCATGTGCAGCATTCCATTCTGCTTGGCAAGTTGGGTATCACAGATCATCCAACTTGAGGGGAAGATGAAGAATATATCATTGTACATAAACTACAAGGGTGTACAATGTAACATTTGTAATCTTTAGTGCTCTATTTGTAAGAAATGCTTAAAAGATAGTTAGTTAGGCGGTTAAGCATCATTAATGATTCCTATAAGTATCTGTATCCTTCATCATTTTGTACTCACTTTTTGTCATAATCAATAAACATTCTTAAGCTTTACTCTCATTTCATTCCGCGTCTATACATGGACTTTTGTTTCAAGATGTCAAGGGGATTCAAGGTACAATGCCTTCTGTTGTAATAAACATAAGAAACTCTCACTTTCAAGTCAGAAAGAGTAGAGTATCAGGATAAACCTTTTGCATTAAAATTGAAGATTTCTTGAATCTCATCATCTGCATTCAGTTAGCACAATTAATGATGCCAACAATCACATACCCAATTCAGGCTATATGCTAGTGATAAGTTTGATTTTCCAGCCTTGTCATAGTGCTTTTGTTTACAAAAACAGGCTGCACATTCCACCTTTGAAACACTTGGATCACTTGATTGGTTTTATGGACTCTCAGTCCCATTAGTCTCATTCTTACAGTATATAATATCAATCATCATCTTCTCACTTCTTCTTTCGTGTTTAAACAGCCGCTTATTTCTTTCCTGCCATATGTAGTACACCATTGCCCCAAACACTAGCTTGCCCAAAATACTGACAATAGAATTGCTAGGAAACCATGTGGCAAGTGCATTCACTGTATCTTTACAGGTAAGGGGTGCTTTGCTTAATGCTTTCTTGTTTCGAAATTCATTCCACACAGTTTTAGAGAACTGATATTGGAAAAAAAGATGGTCATGTGAGTCAGGACAACTTTTACACATAGGACACCTCATATGGACATCATTATTGTTAGATTATAGACATGAAATAATAGTTGTGTGTTAGGATCGAACTCGAGATAACGGGATTGCACACTTTACGTATGAAAGTTAAAGATTAACAATTAATTATAAATGTTATATTAATTATTAATTAAACATAAACACTTAACGACCATTAGTAATTTAACAGAAAAGGCTAACGACCATTAGATGAATAAAAGGAAAGAATTATATATGAGTTTTTGGTAAGTCAAGGAAAGTTCTAGAACCCCTTAGGGATGCTAGAACCGATCGGCAAGGGGAGGGTTCCACCTCCTTTGTGCCTTGATCACCAAGTAAACTCAACTATAAATACAAACTCAAGGTTATTGTTTCTCATAACTTGTACACATAACCTAAAGTGTTTTCTCTCCTCTTTTCTCTTGCAAAACCATTCGATCCCTAAACCCTTTAGGGAGTCGAATTTTTTTGAAGCTAAAAAGTGTTTGTGTTTTGTTTTACTTGCATAACTTTAATTTGCTTTAGTACGTGTGTACAACAACGTGAATCAAACACACTATTGTTTGATTCTTGGATTGAATTACAAAAGAGGTAAGGGGTAATTCTTATAATCCTATAAACCCTAATTAGGGTTCTTGATTTGAAGAATTACACAACTTGATTCTTGTTCGGGCTAGAATCAAAAGGTACGTTTACTTTAATGTTTGGTTAATTAATTATACATTATATGATCCTAATTGCTTCCGTTATGCTTGATTCTTGGATTGATTCTTGGATTGAATTACAAAAGAGGTAAGGGGTAATTCTTATAATCCTATAAACCCTAATTACGGTTCTTGATTTGAAGAATTACACAACTTGATTCTTGTTCGGGCTAGAATCAAAAGGTACTTTTATTTTAATGTTTGGTTAATTAATTATACATTATATGATCCTAATTGCTTCCGCTATGCTTACTTGATGTTATTGTTTATATATGTATGACATGAGTATAAAATTCCAACAGTGGCATCATGAGCCAGGTTATAATGTGTGATTAATTACCAAAACACATAAAAAAAACGAATTTTGTTTGGTTTTATGCATGTTTTTAGATTTAGGGTTTATAAAATCAAAAACCTAATTTTTTTTATGAATCGAATTTTTTTTTTAAATTTTTAGAGTTTTTGGATTTTGATCTTTAATTTGATTAGAAACCCTAAGAAATATGTTTATGTGTTTATGTAAACGTTCTTGTTACTATATGCAATAATTGTTATGTGGAATCCATGAAAACATGCATGTTTAGCATGGATTCAATGATATATATTTTTAATTGTTAAGATTTTATATGTAAATAAATTGATAAAAGTCGAATTGGGGAAGACTCCAATATTAAGGAATCAGTTATGTGTTAATTAAAACCTAGAATTGATTTTTAATAGGATTATCGAATTAAGTTTGTATGTGGCTACATGTTTTTATATATATTTAATAGTTATGATATATATGTTTTATTTAGTTGTTTATTTTTTGTTTAAATTACATGTTTTTTTTGTTTAATTGTGTTAGACATGTTTATAAACGAAAAAGGGTAATTTTAATGTATAAAAATAATATGGACTAAATAAATGGCGAAATTGTTATAACAGTCAAATTTACAAGGTTTGGTTGATTGATGTTTTTGTACATTAGTGTGTGAAAGGCGGACCGAAAGTCGCCGAACAATATGCTTGTAGAGAGGGGTTTTTAAAGATCATGCACCTACCGGTTCTCTACAACCGCTTGTTCGCCGATCTAGACTTACCTATATCACTATTTTACGTACAAAATCATCTTAAGGGTGAATTGACTACAATTCCACTATGATTTCCCGAAACATTAAGCTTTAGGGCTTATGCAAAAGTACGGTATAGTGGACGATAATTGTTAGTAATTCTTTAATTGGTGAACCCAATACCTCAATCAAAACTTTGTTAATTTGATCTTAGTGAATTTTTTATAAAATTGTTTTGTAAAAACCAATGTTATGAAGTTGTATGCATGCTTCTTCATACATTATTTTGATCACACATCAAAATTACTACCCTTAAAATTAAGTCGAATGCCATCTAATTAAAGAACACTTGAAGTTGTAATTTACGTCATGTGAGAGCTTGGCTAGATTACAATGGAGAGGTGAACTTTATAATTTCATTACTAGCAGATCAACTGAATGTAATGGAATTATAAGAGTTTGCAGTTTTAAATTAGAAGACTTAAATTGCAGTTTTTATCTAGTTGTTTTGTTTTGACCATTTATAGGTTCTACATACATTGTGGGATGGCAGACCTGTTAAGGAAGAAATTGCATGCCCAATTTTTCAAGTTAATAGCATTGATGGTTATTTCATCATTAACGTAGTAGAATGCACACTTTAATGCATAAGTAATTGTTACGTATGAACATTAAAAGGTGTTGGAAAGTTAAAAGTACACTATTATCTTTCACGGGATATGAAACACTTACAATGTTGTCAAATTCAGTGGGAGCATTGTGTACTTATTACTGATTAAGGAATTATTGTAATGATCTTTAATTCAGTGGGAGTTACAAGCTTTGACATCTTGGTAGCTAAAGATAATTAATTTCCAAAAGTAGACACTCATACTTTTAAGGTTAGTCTTGTACGTTTCCTTACAAGACATTGTTGTTCTACATCTACTTGTTATGCTGAAATCTATGACACAATCATATTGATCACATAAACAAACGCATGGAGTGTTGTTTAGTTAGTAATTTAACAGAAAGGCTAACGACCGTTAGATGAATAAAAGGAAAGAATTATATATGAGTTTTTGGTAAGTCAAGGAAAGTTCTAGAACCCCTTAGGGATGCTAGAACCGATCGGCAAGGGGAGGGTTCCACCTCCTTTGTGCCTTGATCACCAAGTAAACTCAACTATAAATACAAACTCAAGGTTATTGTTTCTCATAACTTGTACACATAACCTAAAGTGTTTTCTCTCCTCTTTTCTCTTGCAAAACCATTCGATCCCTAAACCCTTTAGGGAGTCGAATTTTTTTGAAGCTAAAAAGTGTTTGTGTTTTGTTTTACTTGCATAACTTTAACTTGCTTTAGTACGTGTGTACAAGAACGTGAATCAAACACACTATTGTTTGATTCTTGGATTGAATTACAAAAGAGGTAAGGGGTAATTCTTATAATCCTATAAATCCTAATTAGGGTTCTTGATTTGAAGAATTACAAAACTTGATTCTTGTTCGGGCTAGAATCAAAAGGTACGTTTACTTTAATGTTTGGTTAACTAATTATACATTATATGATCCTAATTGCTTCCGCTATGCTTACTTGATGTTATTGTTTATATATGTATGGCATGAGTATAAATTTCCAACAGTGGCATCATGAGCCAGGTTATAATGTGTGATTAATTACCAAAACACGTAAAAAAACGAATTTTGTTTGGTTTTGTGCATGTTTTTAGATTTAGGGTTTATAAAAATCAAAAACCTAATTTTTTTTATGAATCGAATTTTTTTTCAAAATTTTTAGAGTTTTTGGATTTTGATCTTTAATTTGATTAGAAACCCTAAGAAATATGTTTATGTGTTTATGTAAACGTTCTTGTTACTATATGCAATAATTGTTATGTGGAATCCATGAAAACATGCATGTTTAGCATAGATTCAATGATATATATTTTTAATTGTTAAGATTTTATATGTAAATTAATTGATAAAAGTCGAATTGGGGAAGACTCCAATATTAAAGAATCAGTTATGTGTTAATTAAAACCTAGAATTGATTTTTAATAGGATTATCGAATTAAGTTTGCATGTGGCTACATGTTTTTATATATATTTAATAGTTATGATATATATGTTTTATTTAGTTGTTTATTTTTTGTTTAAATTACTTGTTTTTTTTGTTTAATTGTGTTAGACATGTTTATAAACGAAAAAGGGTAATTTTTTTGTATAAAAATAATATGGACTAAATAAATGGCGAAATTGTTATAAGAGTCAAATTTACAAGGTTTGGTTGATTGATGTTTTTGTACATTAGTGTGTGAAAGGCGGACCGAAAGTCACCGAACAATGTGCTTGTAGAGAGGGGTTTTTTAGGATCATGCATCTACCGGTTCTCTACAACCGCTTGTTCGCCAATCTAGGCTTACCTATATCACTATTTTACGTACAATATCATCTTAAGGGTGAATTGACTACAATTCCACAATGATTACCCGAAACACTAAGCTTTAGGGCTTATGCAAAAGTACGGTATAGTGGACGATAATTGTTAGTAATTCTTTAATTGGTGAACCCAATACCTCAATCAAAACTTTGTTAATTTGATCTTAGTGAATTGGTTATAAAATTGTTTTGTAAAAAACCAATGTTATGAAGTTGTATGCATGCTTCTTCATACATTCATGGCATCACTTGGGTGTGCGATCACCTACACTACATTACACGGGTCCCTTTCATTAATTTAACATGTGTTGTGTAATGGAGTGTGAAAACACAGGTTACAAGTCTTGTATGGACGGGACTTGCAACTGAGTGGTTTGACATCGCCTTTGCTGTCTAAACATTTTTCAAGGAGTCTTGGACATATAACGAGTATAGCTGAGCTAAGTATTGCAAAATTCATTAAACCTCGGTAGGATATAGACTGATCACCTATATTCGACCAGGGACAGTGGGACATGGACTGATCACCTATGTCTGACTCAAAGGTGAATTTTGGAATACTTTGAGCAGTTATGTTAGGATTATGTTCGGGTCGAGTCTTACAAAATTTCTGAAATGCCAAAATTCATGTGAATACATAAACACAACATCTCATGAACATACACATATGTACACAGTACACTTACATCATAGTACCCTCATTCATCACAGTCTCACTAAGTCACAATTATCATTGAGCCGTGTTCTCATTCACCTACCTTATCAATAATTCTTCAGAGTTAGACTCGTAGGATGCTTTTCCATCTACCAATGAACCTATGCCAACTATTCCTCGATATTCTTGGAGTATTCACCGTCATTGGGCAATGACTTCCACTTTAATTTCACATGAGACCAATTCAGAGGAGATAATCAGTTATGATACCGAGACATTCGAGTCTCAGCATGCTACCTTACATTCTCACTATCACCATCATTTACCATTCTCTAGTCTCACTACTCACTAAATTCATAAGTGGATATTACCACTGACTTTCCTAGAAAGACTTTACATGCCATCTTTGAGAAGAATTCCTTGATACTTTAAGACCATTCGAAACTCAACAGGAATCATGAAATATCACAATTATCACTGACCTGGTTGTCAAGATTCTATCATCTCGAAAGTACTAGCCTACCGAATTACAAGATTTGTTTCGATACGAATGCTCACTAAGCAACACTATAGAGATGAATCCAGCCTTTTAAACCAGACTATAGAACCTTCAAGTGAACATGATCTCACCAATAGGCATTATCCAAACTGGATGTTAGACATCAACGCATACATATAAACATACCCACCCGACTATTTCATCATTTTTAATGCCTACACTTTTCAATGAATTTCCTCCAAACTACAATTATACAAATCATACATCTTGCAAGAAATTATTTCTTAGAAAGTCGTTTGCTTAAAGTTTTAAATTCATTTATTCGGATACAGATTATGAACAAAACACTCAATCTCGATACCTATTTGGCAATCATTTTAAGGTTTTCTTTGGAATCCCAACTAGGTATAAGCATCACCTATCACCTTCAGACCAATGGTCAGAACGAGAGAACGATTCCAACATAGGGAGATATGTTTAGATCAGGCATGATTGACTTTGGAAATTTGTTGGACTAACCATTTGCCATAAACCGAATTCATTTACAACAATAGTTATCACATGAACATAAGGATCATACCATTTGAGAGCACTTTATGGTCGAAGTGCTAATCACTTATTGACGGACCGAAATCGGAAACTGCCCAATTCACTAGTCCAACCCATATTCATGAAACAAGCAAGAAGTGATTATTCGATGAATTACTCATCTTTCAATAGAAGAAATCCAACTCAATGACAAACTTGAACCTTGTGGAGGAACCAGTAGAAATCATGGACTGTAAGGTCATACAATGAAACAGAGTCAAATTCTATCATGAAATTCGCGAGAATTCCCGAAGAAGTCCCGAGTATACTAGGGTACGGGAAGACCAAAAGCGATTCAATTATCCACATCATTTTACCAATACCACTCCCGAGACCAACATGAACCGAATCCAGGGACTGGATTCCTGTTAGGAGGGGAGAATGTCACAATTCTCCATTTCAGGCCAATTTTCCTTATTCCCGACATTTCCTATTCATTGAATTTCAATTCAACATTTCACGTAAACAGGGTTTACGGGTATCCATTTGACGAGACCGGGTAGGTTAAGTCACATTGTCAACCATCGTACATTTTCTAGACTAGGGTTAGTCTACATTGCATCACGACATCATTTGCATTCTATTCCACTCGTAGATATATATTTTCAAGTTACCATTATTTATTTATTTGTATATAAATAATAAGACAAGTTATTAGTTTTTAACCTAATGTACCAAACAAATTCCACTAGAGCACTAATATATTTTTATATTAGTTATTTTTCCACTAAGGTTATAAAACTATATATTATTTATTTTTGGTGGTTAACCAAATAATAAACCTTTACTTGAACTATATACAACAAGAATTGTACCAACAAAGCAATACCTATCAAAATACCCAATGTTTATGAAAATTATATTTTTATAATTTTTACAACTTTATTATATCCCGTATTGTCCCGTTATATTTTCTTTTTAATTAACCCGGTACCCGATAACGTTAAAATACCAAAACTATGCACTAAACGGTACCCCGTAAAATCAAGTGGGACAAAAACAATGACAATATCCCCACCTCTTTGAGGTGGCCGGTTTTGGGGTGTCATAAGACACATGTCTCCACCTAAATTAACATACAAATACCATTAATCACCAACAAAAACACATACATGCAAACTTATAACATTTTAGAGAGAAGAAAATCAAGTTTTCTCTTCCTTTTTCTTTGTGGTGTACGGCAAGAACAACAACAACAAAGAGAACCATCATTTTTCACAAGATCAAGTCTTACTCATGTCTCATTAGTAGTCTATTACAAGGTTTTGAAATAGAAACCTATAGATTTGTTAGGTTTTTTTTTTTAAAAACAACAAATCACCACCACTTCAAGTAAGTTTACCAAATTCATTTTCATAATTTTATTAAATTTCATCAAGGTTCATGTATTTTTATTGTCTATGTACAAGCATGTAAAAATCTATACCACAAAACTTATGTTTTATATCATTT
Organism: Artemisia annua; assembly: GCA_014162995.1. Lineage (NCBI taxonomy): Eukaryota > Viridiplantae > Streptophyta > Magnoliopsida > Asterales > Asteraceae > Artemisia > Artemisia annua. Next base: position 16,987 of record LBNU01031146.1, on the reverse strand, counting down.
TTATCTATAAAATGAATTACTTGTGAGCCTATGGAAAAATGATTGAAAAATGATGCTAGGGAACCCATGACACCCTAGGAAGGTGTATGGTAGATTAAGGGATGTTTTGTTGTTGTTGGTGATGAATTTGGACAAGTTACAAACCATGAAAACCATTTTTAACACTATATATAAAGCTACTGTCCCTTTTTGCAAAACGTGGTAAACTCAGTGAGTTTTGGTTAATTTTGGACCCAAGAACTAGAAAATACATTCCTAGACGAAACTATGGCCGCTTGAATCACTAAAAACGGACTTAAGACGAAGAAGTTATGCCAAAAACAAAATATACTAACTATAAAGATTTTCCGGAAAATCCTTTGCTGATGTACGAAATTGTTTGACCAAAAACGAGCCTTAGACCTTTTCAAAACTTGCCAAACTATTGAAAATATGTTAGTATATATTTTTACCTTTTCGGGGATATAAAGAACATGAAAATCGGCCTTATAACGAGTTAGTTATGAGTTTTCGAAAGATTATTTTCACTAAAATACCAACAGCACTTTACTCAGAAAATATTCTAAGTATAACCAGGAACTTTGTAAACACCCATGTTTGAGCCCATTTTTCCGTCAAATGACTCAGTTCTGGAGTTGGGACTCCAAGGAACAAAAGTTAGTATACCTGGAATACTTTTCAAAACAATTGACCTTTTGTCATTTGGACAAGTAACCTGCATTTGGTGACCACTCAAAGTTTCATAAAAACAGACCAGAAATGGCAGATTTGGCCTAAACACCCAACTTTACGACTGTTTATCTAAAAATCCATACACAATTGGGAGAAACTCCAGTGCTAAGACCTCTAGGTATTGTGACAAGGTTTCCAGAAATGTAAAGCTTATTCCCTAATTCATATCCTACTGTATTCTACAACTAGTTTTCCGAGGCCATTTGAGCCGTTTTCAGAAATTGACTAAGTGTTGTATCTTACGTCTAAAAGCTAAATTTCATTATATTTCCCTATATAACTACCGTATAACATTATTAAACCATATAAACATGTAATAATCACCATGACCTTATACGAAGATGTAATTTATATTTTCGCCAACAATATATATTTTGAATACAAAACGAGTGGTATAGATTATAGTGCAAGTGCATACATGAACCCATTTCATAATCTAAAGTAGATTACATGCATTCATTTTAGGTTGCGGCTAGGAGTTGCACCTCATTACTTCAGTTCATACATTCCATATTATGCCATTCCTTGAGGTGAGTTTTCATAGCCCCGTTTACATTTTTATTGTTTTCAAATCCCACGGGGGAGAATACATTGCACCATTTTTCATACGAGCCTAAGTATCAAATCCATATACATTACTTAAGTTACTACATTGCCATGTTTTAAGTCCCCACCATCATGAACCGTTAATTGTATTTAAGCGAGAGTGAGTGGATAGATCTATTGAGGGTGACGCCTCCATCCGTGTTGGGGTTACCAACAGTCAAGCGGATGCATTTCATTTGATCATTCCAAGTGTTTGGCAAAGCACTCCATTTGGGGCATTACCTACAGTCTAGCTTCGGGGTCATGAGCTTAAGTAATATTGTACAATTTTACAACCATATGACGGGTAGTCATACAATCATGTGACGGGTAGTCATACACTTATATTTATGGTTATCGTATAACATTCATTTTCCTAAACCTATGATTTCTCACCAACATTATTGTTGACCGTTTTAGCAATGTATTTTCAGGTTACTAAGATAACAACATGTGACTTGCATATGGACCATCATGGAGTCGAAGAGTCGACGCGTCTTACCTTTCATTTTATGCACTTATGTAACGTTTGATCAAGTTGAACTATTTTTCATGAACTTGTAACACCATTATGGGACCTATTTTGTAAACTCTGAATGTTTTAATGATCAAACGATGTATTTTCAAAACGACACTTTAGGTCGTTCAATATAACCTTGTATGAGATGCCCTGTTCGTTACACCCAGGTATTCCATTCCGCTGCCATATAACAGGTAAATTCAGGGTGTGACAGATTGGCATCAGAGCTAAGGTTATAGCGAACTAGGTTGTATCTTGGACCCTAGACTATAACCGCATCATCATAGCATCTCATCATTTCATCATGAGTGCATATTCACTTTACATGGTTTTATACCACAATACAGTACATTACATGGGTGCGTAACCACCTACATTTCATGGGTATAGGGATACCTACATTGCTCGGGTACGGCATGATACCTACATTACATGGGTGCGTAACCACCTACATTTCATGGGTATAGAAATACACTACATTACTTGGGTACTTTGTTGCCTACATCACTTAGGTATGGATCACCTACATTCATGGCAAGGTGTGGATCACCAACATTCATGGCATCACTTGGGTGTGCGATCACCTACACTACATTACACGGGTCACTTTCATTCATTTTACATGTGTTGTGCAATGGAGTGTGAAAACACAGGTTACAAGTCTTGTATGGGCGGGACTTGCAACTGAGTGGTTTGACATCGCCTTTGCTGTCTAAACATTTTCAAGGAGTCTTGGACATATTACGAGTATAGCTGAGCTAAGTATTGCAAAATTCATTAAACCTCGGTAGGATATAGACTGATCACCTATATTCGACCAGGGACAGTGGGACATGGACTGATCACCTATGTCTGACTCAAAGGTGAATTTTGGAATGCTTTGAGCAGTTATGTTAGGATTATGTTCGGGTCGAGTCTTACAAAATTCCTGAAATGCCAAAATTCATATGAATGCATAAGCACAACATCTCATGAACATACACACATACACAGTATACTTACATCATGGTACCCTCATTCATCACAGTCTCACTAAGTCACAATTACCATTGAGCCGTGTTCTCATTCACCTACCTTATCAATAATTCTTCAGACTTAGACTCGTAGGATGCTTTTCCATCTACCAATGAACCTATGCCAACTATTCCTCGATATTCTTGGAGTATTCACCGTCATTGGGCAATGACTTCCACTGTAATTTCACATGAGACCAATTCAGAGGAGATAATCAGTTATGATACCGAGACATTCGAGTCTCAGCATGCTACCTTACATTCTCACTATCACCATCATTTACCATTCTCTAGTCTCACTACTCACTAAATTCATAAGTGGATATTACCACTGACTTTCCTAGAAAGACTTTACATGCCATCTTTGAGAAGAATTCCTTGATACTTTAAGACCATTCGAAACTCAACAGGAATCATGAAATATCACAATTATCACTGACCTGGTTGTCAAGATTCTATCATCTCGAAAGTACTAGCCTACCGAATTACAAGATTTGTTTCGATACGAATGCTCACTAAGCAACACTATAGAGATGAATCCAGCCTTTTAAACCAGACTATAGAACCTTCAAGTGAACATGATCTCACCAATAGGCATTATCCAAACTGGATGTTAGACATCAACGCATACATATAAACATACCCACCCGACTATTTCATCATTTTTAATGCCTACACTTTTCAATGAATTTCCTCCAAACTACAATTATACAAATCATACATCTTGCAAGAAATTATTTCTTAGAAAGTCGTTTGCTTAAAGTTTTAAATTCATTTATTCGGATACAGATTATGAACAAAACACTCAATCTCGATACCTATTTGGCAATCATTTTAAGGTTTTCTTTGGAATCCCAACTAGGTATAAGCATCACCTATCACCTTCAGACCAATGGTCAGAACGAGAGAACGATTCCAACATAGGGAGATATGTTTAGATCAGGCATGATTGACTTTGGAAATTTGTTGGACTAACCATTTGCCATAAACCGAATTCATTTACAACAATAGTTATCACATGAACATAAGGATCATACCATTTGAGAGCACTTTATGGTCGAAGTGCTAATCACTTATTGACGGACCGAAATCGGAAACTGCCCAATTCACTAGTCCAACCCATATTCATGAAACAAGCAAGAAGTGATTATTCGATGAATTACTCATCTTTCAATAGAAGAAATCCAACTCAATGACAAACTTGAACCTTGTGGAGGAACCAGTAGAAATCATGGACTGTAAGGTCATACAATGAAACAGAGTCAAATTCTATCATGAAATTCGCGAGAATTCCCGAAGAAGTCCCGAGTATACTAGGGTACGGGAAGACCAAAAGCGATTCAATTATCCACATCATTTTACCAATACCACTCCCGAGACCAACATGAACCGAATCCAGGGACTGGATTCCTGTTAGGAGGGGAGAATGTCACAATTCTCCATTTCAGGCCAATTTTCCTTATTCCCGACATTTCCTATTCATTGAATTTCAATTCAACATTTCACGTAAACAGGGTTTACGGGTATCCATTTGACGAGACCGGGTAGGTTAAGTCACATTGTCAACCATCGTACATTTTCTAGACTAGGGTTAGTCTACATTGCATCACGACATCATTTGCATTCTATTCCACTCGTAGATATATATTTTCAAGTTACCATTATTTATTTATTTGTATATAAATAATAAGACAAGTTATTAGTTTTTAACCTAATGTACCAAACAAATTCCACTAGAGCACTAATATATTTTTATATTAGTTATTTTTCCACTAAGGTTATAAAACTATATATTATTTATTTTTGGTGGTTAACCAAATAATAAACCTTTACTTGAACTATATACAACAAGAATTGTACCAACAAAGCAATACCTATCAAAATACCCAATGTTTATGAAAATTATATTTTTATAATTTTTACAACTTTATTATATCCCGTATTGTCCCGTTATATTTTCTTTTTAATTAACCCGGTACCCGATAACGTTAAAATACCAAAACTATGCACTAAACGGTACCCCGTAAAATCAAGTGGGACAAAAACAATGACAATATCCCCACCTCTTTGAGGTGGCCGGTTTTGGGGTGTCATAAGACACATGTCTCCACCTAAATTAACATACAAATACCATTAATCACCAACAAAAACACATACATGCAAACTTATAACATTTTAGAGAGAAGAAAATCAAGTTTTCTCTTCCTTTTTCTTTGTGGTGTACGGCAAGAACAACAACAACAAAGAGAACCATCATTTTTCACAAGATCAAGTCTTACTCATGTCTCATTAGTAGTCTATTACAAGGTTTTGAAATAGAAACCTATAGATTTGTTAGGTTTTTTTTTTTAAAAACAACAAATCACCACCACTTCAAGTAAGTTTACCAAATTCATTTTCATAATTTTATTAAATTTCATCAAGGTTCATGTATTTTTATTGTCTATGTACAAGCATGTAAAAATCTATACCACAAAACTTATGTTTTATATCATTTTTATCTATAAAATGAATTACTTGTGAGCCTATGGAAAAATGATTGAAAAATGATGCTAGGGAACCCATGACACCCTAGGAAGGTGTATGGTAGATTAAGGGATGTTTTGTTGTTGTTGGTGATGAATTTGGACAAGTTACAAACCATGAAAACCATTTTTAACACTATATATAAAGCTACTGTCCCTTTTTGCAAAACGTGGTAAACTCAGTGAGTTTTGGTTAATTTTGGACCCAAGAACTAGAAAATACATTCCTAGACGAAACTATGGCCGCTTGAATCACTAAAAACGGACTTAAGACGAAGAAGTTATGCCAAAAACAAAATATACTAACTATAAAGATTTTCCGGAAAATCCTTTGCTGATGTACGAAATTGTTTGACCAAAAACGAGCCTTAGACCTTTTCAAAACTTGCCAAACTACTGAAATTATGTTAGTATATATTTTTACCTTTCTGGGGATATAAAGAACTTGAAAATCGGCCTTATAACGAATTAGTTATGATTTTTCGAAAGTTATTATTTTCACTTATAAATTACCAGCACTTACCCATAAAATTTTCTAAGTATCCCTCTTAAAGTTAGCCTTAAGGGACAACGGATCTCATCATGCATGTGACAATTGCTCTTATCAAGTGTGAAACCATTAGGGACAACGGCTATCATCATGTATAGGGCAATTGCTATCATCAAGTGAGCAAGCGTTTAGGAACAACGGTTCCCATCAAGTAAGGTACAATTGCTCTCTACAAGTGAGCCTTTAGGGACAATGGCTCTTATCATGTAAGGGACAAATTGCCCTCATAAAGTTAGCCTTTAGGGTCAACGGATCTCATCATGTAAGTGACAATCACTCTTATCAAGTGTGAAACTATTAGGGACAACGACTATCATCATGTAAAGGGCAATTGCTCTCATCAAGTGAGCAAGCGTTCAGGGACAACAGTTCCCATCAAGTAAGGCACAATTGCTCTCAACAAGTGAGCCTTTAGGGACAACGGCTCTTATCATAGAAGGGACAAATTGCCCTCATAAAGTTAGCCTTTAGGGACAACGGATCTCATCATGTAAGTGACAATTGCTCTTATCAAGTGTGCAAGCATTAGGGACAACGGCTATCATCATGTAAAGGGCAATTGCTCTCATCAAGTGAGCAAGCGTTTAGGGACAACGGCTCCCATAAAGTAAGGTACAATTGCTCTCAACAAGTGAGCCTTTAGGGACAACGGCTCTTATCATGTAAGGGACAAATTGCCCTCATAAAGTTAGCCTTTAGGGTCAACGGATCTCATCATGTAAGTGACAATCACTCTTATCAAGTGTGAAACTATTAGGGACAACGACTATCATCATGTAAAGGGCAATTGCTCTCATCAAGTGAGCAAGCGTTCAGGGACAACAGTTCCCATCAAGTAAGGCACAATTGCTCTCAACAAGTGAGCCTTTAGGGACAACGGCTCTTATCATAGAAGGGAAAATTGTCCTTATAAAGTTAACATTTAGAGACAACGGATCTCATCATGTAAGTGACAATTGCTCTTATCAAGTGTGAAACCATTAGGGACAACGACTATCATCATGTAAAGGGCAATTGCTCTCATCAAGTGAGAAAGCGTTTAGGGACAACGGTTCACATCATGTAAGGTACAATTGCTCTCAACAAGTGCGCCTTTAGGGATATCGGCTCTCATCATGTAAGGGACAAATTGCCCTCATAAAGTTAGCCTTTAGGGACAACGGATCTCATCATGTAAGTGACAATTGATCTTATCAAGTGTGCAAGCATTAGGGACAATGGCTGTCATCATGTAAAGGGCAATTTCTCTCATCAAGTGAGCAAGCGTTCTGGGAAAATGACTCCCATAAAGTAAGGTACAATTGCTCTTAACAAGTGAGCCTTTAGGGACAACGACTCTTATCATGAAAGGGACAAATTGCCCTCATAAAGTTAGCCTTTAGGGACAAAGGATCTCATCATGTAAGTGACAATTGCTGTTATCAAGCGTGCAAGCATTACGGACAACGGCTATCATCATGTAAAGGGCAATTGCTCTCAATAAGTGAGCAGGTGTTCAAGGACAACGACTCCCATAAAGTAAGGTACAATTGCTCTTAACAAGTTAGCCTTTGTGGAGAACGGCTCTTATCATGTATGGGACAAATGGCCCTCATAAAGTTAGCCTTTAGGGACAACGGATCTCATCATGTAAGTGACAATTGCTCTTATCAAGTGTGCAAACATTAGGGAAAACCGCTATCATCATGGAAAGGGCAATTGCTCTCATCAAGTGAGCAAACGTTTAGGAACAACAGTTCCCATCAAGTAAGGTACAATTGCTCTCTACAAGTGAGCCTTTAGGGACAACGGCTCTTATCATGTAAGGGACAAATTGCCCTCATAAAGTTAGCCTTTAGGGTCAACGGATCTCATCATGTAAGTAACAATTGCTCTTATCAAGTGTGAAACCATTAGGGACAACGACTATCATCATGTAAAGGGCAATTGCTCTCATCAAGTGAGCAAGCGTTCAGGGACAACGGTTCCCATCAAGTAAGGCACAATTGCTCTCAACAAGTGAGCCTTTAGGGACAACGGCTCTTATCATGGAAGGGACAAATTGTCCTTATAAAGTTAACATTTAGAGACAACGGATCTCATCATGTAAGTGACAATTGCTCTTATCAAGTGTGAAACCATTAGGGACAACTGCTATCATCATGCAAAGGGCAATTGCTCTCATCAAGTGAGCAAGCGTTTAGGGACAACGGTTCACATCAAGTAAGGTACAATTGCTCTCAACAAGTGCGCCTTTAGGGATATCGGCTCTCATCATGTAAGGGACAAATTGCCCTCATAAAGTTAGCCTTTAGGGACAACGGATCTCATCATGTAAGTGACAATTGATCTTATCAAGTGTGCAAGCATTATGGACAATGGCTNGGACAACGGCTATCATCATGTAAAGGGCAATTGCTCTCAATAAGTGAGCAGGTGTTCAAGGACAACGACTCCCATAAAGTAAGGTACAATTGCTCTCAACAAGTTAACCTTTGTGGAGAACGGCTCTTATCATGTAAGGGACAAATTGCCCTCATAAAGTTAGCCTTTAGGGACAACGGATCTCATCATGTAAGTTATAATTGCTCTTATCAAGTGTGCACACATTAGGCAAAATGACTATCATCATAGAAAGGGCAATTGCTTTCATCAAGTGAGCAAGCGTTTAGGAACAACGGTTCCCATCAAGTAAGGTACAATTGCTCTCTACAAGTGAGCCTTTAGGGACAACGGCTCTTATCATGTAAGGGACAAATTGCCTTCATAAAGTTAGCCTTTAGGGTCAACGGATCTTATCATGTAAGTGACAATTGCTCTTATCAAGTGTGAAACCATTAGGGACAACGACTATCATCATGTAAAGGGCAATTGCTCTCATCAAGTGAGCTAGCGTTCAGGGACAACGGTTCCCATCAAGTAAGGTACAATTGCTCTCAACAAGTGAGCCTTTAGGGACAACGGCTCTTATCATGGAAGGGACAAATTGCCCTTATAAAGTTAACATTTAGAGACAACGGATCTCATCATGTAACTGACAATTACTCTTATCAAGTGTGAAACCATTAGGGACAACGGCTATAATCATGTAAAGGGCAATTGCTCTCATCAAGTGAGCAAGCGTTTAGGGACAACGGTACACATCAAGTAAGGTACAATTGCTCTCAACAAGTGCGCCTTTAGGGGTAATGGCTCTCATCATGTAAGGGACAAATTGCCCTCATAAAGTTAGCCTTTAGGGACAACGGATCTCATCATGTAAGTGACAATTGCTCTTATCAAGTGTGCAAGCATTACGGACAACGGCTATCATCATGTAAAGGGTAATTGCTCTCAATAGGTGAGCAGGTGTTCAAGGACAACGACACCCATAAAGTAAGGTACAACTGCTCTCAACAAGTTAGCCTTTGTGGAGAACGGCTCTTATCATGTAAGAGACAAATTACCCTCATTAAGTTAGCCTTTAGGGACAACGGATCTCATCATGTAAGTGACAATTGCTCTTATCAAGTGTGCAAACATTAGGCAAAACGGCTATCATCATGTAAAGGGCAATTGCTCTCATCAAGTGAGCAAGCATTTAGGAACAACGGTTCCCATCAAGTAAGGTACAATTGCTTTCTCCATGTGAGCCTTTAGGGACAACGACTCTTATCATGTAAGGGACAAATTGCCCTCATTAAGTTAGCCTTTAGGGACAACGGATCTCATCATCTAAGTGACAATTGCTCTTATCAAGTGTGCAAGCATTACGGACAACGGCTATCATCATGTAAAGAACAATTGCTCTCAATAAGTGAGCAGGTGTTCAAGGACAACGACTCCCATAAAGTAAGGTACAATCGCTCTCAACAAGTTAGCCTTTGCGGACAACGGCTCTTATCATGTAAGGGACAAATTACCCTCATAAAGTTAGCCTTTAGGGACAACGGATCTCATTATGTAAGTGACAATTGCTTTTATCAAGTGTGTAAGTATTACGGACAACGACTATCATCATGTACAGAGCAATTGCTCTCAATAGGTGAGCAGGTGTTCAGGGACAACGGATCCCATAAAGTAAGGTACAATTGCTCTCAACAAGTTAGCCATTGTGGACAACGGCTCTTATCATGTAAGGGACTAATTGCCCTCATAAAGTTAGCCTTTAGGGACAACGGATCTCATCATGTAAGTGACAATTGCTTTTATCAATTGTCAAGCATTAGGGACAACAGCTATCATCATGTAAAGGGCAATTGCTCTCATAAAGTGAGCAAGCGTTCAGGGACAACGGCTCCCATAAAGTAAGGTACAATTGCTCTCAACAAGTGAGCCTTTAGGGACAATGACTCTTACCATGGAAGGGACAGATTGCCCTCCTAAAGTTAGCCTTAAGGGACAACGGATATCATCATGTAAGCGACAATTGCTCTTATCAAGTGTGAAACCATGAGGGGCAACGGCTATCATCATGTAAAGGGCAATTGCTCTCATCAAGTGAGCAAGCGTTTAGGGACAACGGTTCGCATCAAGTAAGGTACAATTGCTCTCAACCAGTGCGCCTTTAGGGATAATGGTCCTCATCATGTAAGGGACAAATTACCCTCATAAAGTTAACCTTTAGGAACAACAGATCTCATCATGTAAGTGAAAATTGATCTTATCAAATGTGCAAGCATTAGGGACAATGGCTGTCATCATGTAAAGGGCAATTGCTCTCATCAAGTGAGTAAGCGTTGAGGGATAACGGCTCCCATAAAGTAAGGTACAATTGCTCTCAACAAGTGCACCTTTAGAGATATTGGCTCTCATCATGTAAGGGACAAATTACGTTCATAAAGTTAACCTTTAAGGACAACGGATCTCATCATGTAAGTGACAATTGATCTTATTAAGTGTGCAAGCATTAGGGAAAATGGCTCTCATCATGGAAAGGGCAATAGCTCTCATCAAGTGAGCAAGCATTCAGGGACAAGGCTCCCATAAAGTGAGGTACAATTGCTCTCAACAAGTGAGCCTTTAGGAACAACGGCTCTTATCATGGAAGGGACAAATTTCCCTCATAAAGTTAGCCTTTAGGGACAACGAATCTCATCATGTAAGTGACAATTTCTTTTATCAAGTGTTAAACCATTAGGGACAACGGTTATCATCATGTAAAGGGCAATTACTCTCATCAAGTGACCAAGCGTTTAGGGACAACAGTTCACATCAAGTAAGGTACAATTGCTCTCAACAAGTGCGCCTTTAGGGATAATGGCTCTCATCATGTAAGGGACAAATTGCCCTCATAAAGTTAGCCTTTAGGGACAACAGATCTCATCATGTAAGTGACAATTAATCTTATCAAGTGTGCAAGCATTAGGGACAATGGCTGTCATCATGTAAAGGGCAATTACTCTCATCAAGTGAGCAAGCGTTCAGGGACAACGGCTCTCATAAAATAAGGTACAATTACTCTCAACAAGTGAGCCTTTAGGGACAACGGCTCTTATCATGAAAGGAAAAAATTGCCCTCATAAAGTTAGCCTTTAGGGACAACGGATCTCATCATGTAAGTGACAATTGCTCTTATCAAGTGTGCAAGCATTACGGACAATGGCTATCATCATGTAAAGAACAATTGCTCTCAATAAGTGAGCAGGTGTTCAAGGACAACGACTCCCATAAAGTAAGGTACAATTGATCTCAACAAGTTAGCCATTGTGGACAACGGCCCTTATCATGTAAGGGACTAATTGCCCTCAAAAAGTTAGCCTTTAGGGACAACGGATCTCATCATGTAAGTGACAATTGCTCTTATCAAGTGTGCAAACATTAGGGAAAACGGCTATCATCATGTAAAGTGCAATTGCTCTCATCAAGTGAGCAAGCCTTTAGGAACAACGGTTCCCATCATGTAAGGTACAATTGCTCTCTACAAGTGAGCCTTTAGGGACAACGGCTCTTATCATGTAAGGGACAAATTGCCACCATAAAGTTAGCCTTTAGGGACAACGGATCTCATCATGTAAGTGACAATTGCTCTTATAAGGAGTGAAACCATTAGTGACAACGACTATCATCATGTAAAGGGCAATTGCTCTCATCAAGTGAGCAAGCGTTCCGGGACAACGGTTCCCATCAAGTAAGGTACAATTGCTCTCAATAAGTGAGCCTTTAGGGACAACGGCTCTTATCATGTAAGGGACAAATTGCCCTCATAAAGTTAGCCTTTAGGGACAACATATCTCATCATGTAAGTGACAATTGCTCTTATCAATTGTGCGAGCATTAGGGAAAACCGCTATCAACATGTAAAGGGCAATTGCTCTTATAAAGTGAGCAAGCGTTCAGGGACAACGGCTCCCATAAAGTAAGGGACAATTGCTCTCAACAACTGAACCTTTAGGGACAACGACTCTTATCATGGAAGGGATAAATTGCCCTCCAAAAGTTAGCCTTAAGGGACAACGGATCTTATCATGTAAGTGACAATTGCTCTTATCAAGTGTGAAACCATTAGGGACAACGGCTATCATCATGTAAAGGGCAATTGCTCTCATCAAGTGAGCAAGCGTTTAGGGACAACGGCTCCCATAAAGTAAGGTACAATTGCTCTCAAAGAGTGAGCCTTTAGGGACAACGGCTCTTATCATGTAAGGGACAAATTGCCCTCATAAAGTTAGCCTTTAGGGACAACATATCTCATCATGTAAGTGACAATTGCTCTTATCAATTGTGCGAGCATTAGGGAAAACCGCTATCAACATGTAAAGGGCAATTGCTCTTATAAAGTGAGCAAGCGTTCAGGGACAACGGCTCCCATAAAGTAAGGGACAATTGCTCTCAACAACTGAACCTTTAGGGACAACGACTCTTATCATGGAAGGGATAAATTGCCCTCCAAAAGTTAGCCTTAAGGGACAACGGATCTTATCATGTAAGTGACAATTGCTCTTATCAAGTGTGAAACCATTAGGGACAACGGCTATCATCATGTAAAGGGCAATTGCTCTCAGAAAGTGAGCAAGCGTTTAGGGAAAATGGTTTACATCAAGTAAGGTACAATTGCTCTCAACAAGTGCGCCTTTAGGGATACTGGCTCTAATCATGTAAGGGACAAATTGCCCTCATAAAGTTAGCCTTTAGGGACAACGGATCTCATCATGTAAGTGACAATTGCTCTTATCAAGTGTGCAAGCATTAGGGAAAACGGCTATCATCATGTATAGTGCAATTGCTCTCATCAAGTGATCAAGCGTTTAGGACCGACGGTACCCATCAAGTAAGGTACAGTTGCTCTCTACATGTGAGCCTTTAGGGACAACGACTCTTATCATGTAAGGGACAAATTGTCCTCCTAAAGTTAGCCTTTAGGGACAACGGATCTCATCATGTAAGTGACAATTGTTCTTATCAAGTGTGAAACCATTAGGGACAACGGCTATCATCATCTAAAGGGCAATTGCTCTCATCAAGTGAGCAAGCGTTCAGGGACAACTTTCGTATCAAGTAAGGTGCAATTGCTCTCAACAAGTGAGCCTTTAGGGACAACGGCTCTTATCATGTAAGGGACAAATTGCCCTCATAAAGTTAGCCTTTAGGGACAACGGATCTCATCATGTAAGTGACAATTGCTCTTATCAAGTGTGCAAGCCTTAGGGACAACGGCTATCATGATGTAAAGGGCAATTGCTCTCATAAAGTGAGCAAGCGTTCAGGGACAACGACTCCCATAAAGTAAGGTACAATTGCTGTCAACATGTGAGCCTTTAGGGATAACGGCTCTTATCATGTAAGGGATAAATTGCCCTCATAAAGTTAGCCTTTAGGGACATCAGATCTCATCATGTAAGTGACAATTACACTTATCAAGTGTGAAAACATTAGGGACAACGGCTATCATCATCTAAAGGGCAATTGCTCTCATCAAGTGAGCAAGCGTTTAGGGACAACGGTTCCCATCAAGTAAGGTACAATTGCTCTCAACAAGTGAGCCTTTAGGGACAACTGCTCTTATCATGTAAGGTACGAATTGCCCTCCTAAAGTTAGCCTTTAGGGACAACGGATCTCATCATGTAAGTTACAATTGCTCTTATCAAGTGTGCAAGCGTTAGGGATAACGACTATCATCATGTAAAGGGCAATTGCTCTCATCAAGTGAGCAAGCGTTCAGGGACAACGGTTCCCATCAAGTAAGGTACAATTGGTCTCAACAAGTGAGCCTTTAGGGACAACGGCTCTTATCATGTAAGGGACAAATTGCCCTCATAAAGTTAGCCTTTAGGGACAACGGATCTCATCGTTTAAGTGACAATTGCTCTTATGAAGTGTGCAAACATTAGGGAAAATGACTATCATCATGTTAAGGGCAATTGCTCTCATCAAGTGAGCAAGCATTTAGGGACAACGGTTCCCATCAAGTAAGGTACTACTGCTCTCAACAAGTGAGCCTTTAGGGACAACGACTCATACATGTAAGGTACAAATTACCCTCATAAAGTAAGCTTTTAGGGAGAACGGATCTCATCATGCAAGTGAAAAATGCTCTTATCAAGTGTGAAACCATTAGGGACAACAGCTATCATCATGTAAAGGGCAATTGCTCTCATCAAGTGAGCAAGCATTTAGGGACAACGGTTCCCATCAAGTAAGGTAGAATTGCTCTCAATAAGTGAGCCTTTAGGGATAACGGCTCTCATCATGTAAGGGACAAATGGCCCTAATAAAGTCAGCCCTTAGGGATAACGGATCTCATCATGTAAGTGACAATTGCTCTTATCAAGTGTGCAAGCATTAGGGACAACGGCTATCATCATGTAAAGGGCAATTGCTCTCATCAAGTGAGCAAGCGTTCAGGGACAACGACTCCCATAAAGTTAGGAACAATTGCTCTCAACAAGTGAGCCTTTAGGGACAACGGCTCTTATCATGGAAATGACAAATTGCCTCATAAAGTTAGCCTTTAGGGACATCAGATCTCATCATGTAAGTGACAATTGCTCTTATCAAGTGTGAAACTATTAGGGACAACGGCTATCATCCACTAAAGGGCAATTGCTCTCATCAAGTGAGCAAGCGTTTAGGGACAACGGCTCCCATAAAGTAAGGTACAATTGCTCTCAAAGAGTGAGCCTTTAGGGACAACGGCTCTTATCATGTAAGGAACAAATTGCCTTCTTAAATTTAGCCTTTAGGAACAACGGATCTCATCATGTAAGTGTCAATTGCTCTTATCAAGTGTGCAAGCATTAGGGACAACGGCTATCATCATGTAAAGGGTAATTGCTCTCATCAAGTGAGCAAGCGTTTAGGGACAACGGTTCCCATCAAGTAAGGTACAATTGCTCTCAATAAGTTAGCCTTTAGGGACAACGGCTCACATCATGTAAGTGACAATTGCTCTTATCAAGTGTGCAAGCATTAGGGACAACGGCTATCATCATGTAAAGGGTAATTGCTCTCATCAAGTGAGCAAGCGTTCAGGGACAATGGCTACAATAAAGTAAGGGACAACGGCTCTTATCATGGAAGGGACAAATTGCCTCATAAAGTTAGCCTTTAGGGACAACGGATCTCATCATGTAAGTGATAATTGCTCTTATCAAGTGTGCAAGCATTACGGACAACGGCTAACAATATGTAAAGGTCAATTGCTCTCAGTAAGTGAGTAGGTGTTCAGGGACAACGGCTACCATAAAGTAAGGTACAATTGCTCTCAACTAGTTAGCCTTTGGGGACAACGGCTCTTATCATGTAAGGGACAAATTGCCCTCATAAAGTTAGCCTATAGGGACAACGGATCCGATCATGTAAGTGACAATTGCTTTTATTAAGTGTGCAAGCATTAGGGAAAACGGCTATCATCATATAAAGGTCAATTGCTCTCATCGAGTGAGCAAGCGTTTAGGGACAACGCACTACAAGAAAAGTGGCTTTTTAGGACCCCCATAAGCGTCATGAAATGGTACCTTTTAGGACCTTTCATTTAATAGGACCAAGGCCGACCTAAGGATGAAAGCGTTTCATTTAAGGCGGTTGTAATAGGTCCAAAGCGTCCTAATATCTCAAATACCCTTATGAAACCAATTTTATGGTCGTATATTATATGTCTATGAACAACCCAAATAGCTCCTAATAAACCATATTAGGACACTTTTACATTGTTTTGACATGCTGATTACTTTACTTTTAATTCTTTAGACACATAAAAACGTCCTTAAAAGTATTGTTAGGACGCTTATGATGTAACATCATAGCTATTTTAGCAACCAGAAAACGGGTCCTAATAACTCAAATAAGATTATGATACCAATTTTATAGTCGCATATAGGTCTATAAACAACCCAAATAACGCTCCTACCATAAAAACAATTAGGACACTTTACAATTCGTTCTAACATGTTGGTAACCTACTTTAATCTTTTTGAACACATACAAGCTGTCCTTAAATTTAATTTTAGGACGTACAATACCATTATAGTACTTTAACACCAAGAAAATGTGGTCCTAAATCCCAAATACGATATGAAACCAAACATTTATGTCGCATAATTATTGTCTCTGAACAATCCAATAACGTCCTAATAACAACAATATATAGGACACTTTTCAATGTTGTAAAACGTGGTTACCTAATTGTTAATCTTTTGATACACATACAAGCGACATAAAAGATTAATTGTTAGGACGCCTTATCATCATAACATTATAGCTGTACTTTAGCAGCCAAAGAAAAGGGTTCTAGTATTCTCCAAGAAGATTATGAAACAATTTTTGGTCGTATAAATATCTATTAAACCTAAATAACGTCTAATAACAACATATTAAGGAACACTTTACAATGATAACGCGTCCTTAAAGTTAATTAGTTAGCGACGGTTAATATAGTTTAATAGGACAATTTCAAGTCCTGACAAGTCATATGAGCTAGACGCCTATTTTCAGGCATGCACACTCTATTATTAGGTTATGAATAAAACATCAATAAATTATTAAATGAATAAAACGAAATTGTATTTCATATAAGCCCATTCGTCATAAAAACAGCACTAAACATAAATAAGGTCTTGTAACATTAAACAATAAATTAAAGCAACAAGAAGCTATCTCTCTACC
>LBNU01031145.1:6294-20819 GCA_014162995.1 Artemisia annua | reverse complement strand
GTTAGTCATTTAACGGAAAACACTAACGATCGTTAAATTCTTGTGTTAATAATAAATATATAAAATACATTTATTATTATTCCTTAATACTCATTTGTATCGTGTGCAATCCCGAGGTCTCGCGTTCGATTCTAGACATTTACACGTTAATACTTAACTATATTTTAACAAAGTTACCATCTAACTCTTTTGTACACGAGAACATTGTTCTTAAGTTTATCTCCAATCTCGAGAACACGATGTGATTAAAAAATATACTTTAGCGAGGTGTTTGGTCATTTCCTTCCAAACCTCGTGTTGCAAATTAAGAGTATAAAAATCGATAAAACCATAACTACAAGACCAGTCAAAGAAAACCACATGCAACACTTTAAACAACTCTTTATAAAATCATGCATTAAGATTCCTTGTCGATTTTCCTCACTTATAAATCACACATACTATGCACACAGTTATCAGATCACATATCAATATTACATATTTTACTTCTAACACAAATATGAGGAACAAGTCTACAACCCAAAAGAAGTTAATCAAAATCATCACCACACCATACAGAGCTATTTGCAAAGCCAAAGATTTCTACGTCCGAAGCATCACTAACCACACTACTAACGGGACAGCTGCCATGACTACGAGAAACACATTGTCGAGGAGCACAAGCACCAGCTCATATGGTCCCAGTAATGCCGCGAGTGAAGATCTAAGGGAGCTCATAAGGGCCAACTCCACGACCAGTATGAGAGGTCATAATATTAGCACATCTGATGTGGAGTTGTACATAAAACAACATACAATGATGAACTCGGGGATGGGACCTCAGAGAGTGCCGAGGAGTGTTAGTGTCGGGATGGGTAGGATTGATGAAGATGCTCCTGTTACAAGCTTTCCTGATGATTTAGATTTGCGCAGGAATGTCAAGAGTGGTCATATGATGTTTCCTAGGAGCAAATCTCACGCCGTTACCAATAGTATCATGATTAATAGATTTTCATGAGTTCTACTTTCATTATTACTGTATTTCTAGCACTTAGATCAATTTGACAATTTCATTTGGTTTGTGTAACATGTAAGTGTGAAGCCTAATCAAATATTTTTTTAAAAAAATGGTGCCGTTTTAGCATTCGCAAGTTAATTTTGGTACGTTTCTCAGTTATAGGTAATCATCTAGATGTACCAAGCGCTTCTTTCTTTCACTGTCCAATAAATGTGTAGGTTACGGTGTTTGTGTTAGTTCAGGAAAACATTAACCTTATACGTTAACTTAATCCATAGTAAACCACAAAAGACTAAAAAGTGTGATCAACATTGCATATGGTGGAAAGAGGTGTAGTGTTGTGCAAACTTAGGTCACTACAAATTTACAATGTCCTCTTTAACTCTCAAGCCCATTTCTGCAGCCAAACACTTTGAGTCCAGCAAGCAACCCATCAACAATCTAGAGCCCAACGCTATAAACACAAGGTACTTATCTAAAATGTAAAACAAGTTTATTTATTTAAAATATTAAAAAATAATAATAAAAAAAATAAAAAATAAATAAATCACGCTTAACATTTTATTTCATCCAAACCTCAGTCGCGATTTATAGCTACACGTTAACGCCTTTCTTCTCATCTACTGATGGAAGCCGTAAGCAACTACAAGACGTCGTAAATATAATATTTTACTCGGAGATTCGCCTAGGATATTGCCCATCATATCAAGAATGATCATTTTTGTGCACACCTCTCTTCATGAAGCCAACGGGGCACTCCTAATTAAGAAACGATCACATAGTTACAGTAGAATAAGGATTGAAATTTGGTCTTCATTCTACAACTACCAAACTAAAACATGAAACTCCCAGCATAAATCATTCAGCAATCAAAATATACCACGATCGATCCAAACATAAACCATTGAGCAACGTCATCACCTTCATTTCTTACAATGAGGCAGCATGGCCCGTGCGATGCACGGGCTTTGTTCACCATAAGGAATCACCAGTTTTGCAAGGGTCATGCGTATTTAGTTATTATATGCTTAGTTTTGATCGGGGGCACTCGACTAAATTAACGAAGTTTGTTTTAGTAAGCTTTGTAAATAGAACTGTTTCACGAAAAAAGGTATCAAACACATGACTCACTTTCATAATCGTAACGCAAAACATGTTATTTCAAACAAATGGTTTATACTACACACAACTCAGGTCTTTTCTTTTGTCTCTTACACCCAAACTGATGTACCAACGCCGTTATATCTTCAAGTGGCACCGGTTGATTTAGACAGCCTGTAAATAAAATTGGTAACCAAGACATTAGTTGACTATAAATTAAGTAAAATTAGTAAAGTATAAGAGTTAATTACATAAGTGGTCCTAGTTGTTTGTCGGGTTTCACAAATTTAGTCCCTAGACTCTTTTTTGCGGATCTTCGTGGTTTTGACCATTACGGGTTTGGTCCCTTAACCAATATTTTCGGTAATTTGACTGTGAAATGCTTGCTTGGTAAAGTTAAATGACAAATTTGTATGCTTGGTAAAGTTAAAAGACCGATATTGTCTTGATTATATGTTTTTTTGACTCCTTGATTATATGTTAAGTAGTTTACATCACCACATACAATTAAATACATGTAGCAAAGGCGTATAAGAAATGCATCATAATGAGTTTGAGCGTATAAGAAAAGCATTCCAGTTTTTCATGAAAATATATGCTCCAACCTAAATGATAAATTGAGAAAACTTAGCAGTGAAATATTTTTGACACATCTAGGAATTTGTACCGGTATGCAATATCAATATCAGTAGTTACAATATGTTTTATTCATTGTTTTGAAAATCGGGTTTTTAATCCACCCGGTCGAGTCACCGGGTCACCGGTTCGACCGCTGGATCAACCCGG
This sequence comes from Artemisia annua, assembly GCA_014162995.1. Taxonomy (NCBI): domain Eukaryota; kingdom Viridiplantae; phylum Streptophyta; class Magnoliopsida; order Asterales; family Asteraceae; genus Artemisia; species Artemisia annua. The sequence continues at coordinate 17,935 of LBNU01031145.1, read as the reverse complement.
TTTTCTATCAAATATTTTTTTTCCAACCGGGTCAACCAGTTCGATCACCGGGTCAACCCGGTTTTATATTTAAAAAATAAAAAAAAAAGGGTTTCGAGAACCGGGTTGGCCCGGGTCACTTAAAACCCGGCGGGTCTAACCGGTTAACCCGCTTTTTTAATCTTTTTTTGCCGGAACCGGTTTAACCGGTTAACCTGGCCGGATCGACCCGTGTTTCAAAACATTGGTTTTATTTCAAAATAATCATTGAATTCATACATGTATGTTTTTAATCCGTTTAATGATAAAAAATATACATATAAAAAGAAGCCAACCCAAATATGTAATAAGTGTAGGACTTTGGTTTATTTAAAGTTGTTGTTAATTCATTAAATTCATTATTACTGATTGGGGAAAATTGTTTAAAAATACATCGAACTTGCCACTTTTTACTATTGTATGCTATGAACTTTTTTTTTTCCTATTGTATGCATAAACTTTCTTAATCATCCTATTGTATGCATAAACTTTCTTAATCACCCTATTGTATGCATCGTTAGTCCTAATTGAGTTAAAATATTTGCATCGTTAGTCCGCATTGATTATAGAGTTAAAATATTTGCATCGTTAGTCCTCATTGAGTTAAAATATTTGCATCGTTAGTCCTCATTGACTATAGAGTTAAAATATTTGCATCGTTAGTCCTCATTGAGTTATCATTGACCATTCTTACGTTTTTATCAGTTTCGTCCATTTTTATACGTTTTCATCTCTCATGTTTTTATCAAATCTTTTGCTACACTTTTTTTATCAAATATTTTCCCACATTTTTTATTCATTTTCGTTTAGGGTTTAGGGATTAGGGTTTAAGGTTTAGGGTTTAGTGTTTAAGGCCTAAACCCTAAACCCCTAAACCCTAAACCCTATAGTGTAAAAATATTTGCATCGTTAGTCCTCATTGAGTTAAAATATTTGCATCGTTAGTCCTCATTGTCCATTCTTGCGTTTTTATCCTTTTTCGTCCGTTTTTCTTACGTTTTCTTCCGTTTTTTCTCATGTTTTCATAGGTTTTTATCAGTTTTCGTCCATTTTTATACCTAAACCCTAAACCCTAAATCCTTCTGATCCGAATAATTAAAAGTGTAAAACACGAAAGTTATCCGGAATGATGTTTTACATCAAAACTCGTGAGACTTTAACTTAAACCCTAAACCCTTCTGATCCGAATTATTAGGGTTTAGAGTTTAAACCCTAAACCCTAAACCTTAAACACTAAACCCTAAACCCTAAACGAAAATGAATAAAAAATGTGGCAAAATATTTGGTAAAAAAAGTGTGGCAAAAGATTTGATAAAAACATGAGAGATGAAAATGTATAAAAACGGACAAAACTAAACGTAAGAATGGTCAATGAGGACTAACGATGCAAATATTTTAACTCAATGAGGACTAACGATGCAAATATTTTAACTCTATAGTCAATGAGGACTAACGATGCAAATATTTTAACTCAACGAGGATTAACGATGCAAATATTTTAACTTTATAGTCAATGAGGACTAATGATGCAAATATTTTAACTCAGTTAGGACTAACCAAGCAAATATTTTAACTCTATAGTCAATGAGGACTAACGATGCAAATATTTTAACTCAGTTAGGACTAACGATGCATACAGTAGAGTGATTAAGAAAGTTTATGCATACAATAGGATGATTAAGAAAGTTTATGCATACAATAGGGAAAAAAAAGTTCATAGCTACAATAGTAAAAAGTGGCAAGTTCGATGTATTTTTAGACAATTTTCCCTATTGATTTCATCATTCAGTTCAATACACGAATTTGTGAATACAACTGCCAACTACTTGAAACAAAGACACGATTAAAAAAAATGGTAAAGAGAGGTCTGAGACAATTGCGATTGGTAGATATTCAACATAAGCAGATCATTGCTAATTATCGGGTTCAATCTCTTTCATAATTTAATGCATTTATATTACCAACCAATATACATAAAAAAGAAAAAAATAAAAATACAGCTATCCTTAACAGAAAACAGATTTGACTCTAAAATTGTGCAAATAATTATATTGCTTATTAGTGAACTTCACCTAGCTAAAACATAGATAAAGCAACAAAAAAAAAAGCAATCAAAGAAGACAAGTTTTGTATATACTCTGTACTTAAAATGAAGGTAGTTCAGAAGTACATCACAGGACTCACCATATACCCATATACCCAGAAACAAACACCCCCAGCATAAACCCATATCGATGCAGCAGATCCTCTAACTTCACATCTATATCATCTTGCAAGACCCAAACTTCTTGATCCACTACACCCAGAAAAAAATTTCCTCTGTACAGTCTTTTAAATATCCAGTCAAAGTTAAAATTTAATTGAATATCTTTAAGCAGCGCGGATCCTTCAAAGGTATTTATGCCAAACACCAAATCCTTAGCAAATTTGTTGAGTAACCGTGACCTTCAAACTCCTTAACTCAAACAACTAAGACATATGCATATTCTTCCATGATTAATCTTTTAGACAACCTGCATGCTTTGTGCAAAAGAAAATCATTAACAGCTGAAATATGCTACTAAAATCAAAACAAAATAAATCACAGAAACCACAAACCACACTCAAGTATCAAAAATCATGAATCCATGATCAATTAACAGCTTAAATATTTATCAAATGCTAGCTAGAGTAATACAAAAACACCAAGTGTTATTAACACCTTATCACATGATATTGAGAAGCTATATTGCATCACATACCAAGTCTAAACAAAGTATCCTATACATGATAAAATGCAGGAAGCTGTTAGCAAATTAATTATAATACATAACAAACATGCTTTCTCGTTACAAACTTTTTTAACATGGTATAAAAATAAAACATAATTAGAGTAGTTCATAGGTAGTATTAGCTTAAAAACCGTTAAAAAGTATTAAAGCACATGAGTCATGTTATATGCAATTAATGAGCGTGTACAATCAGAGAAGTGTTAAAATAGCTGTAAAATCATGTCACATTATTGGCAACAGAAATTAAACAAAATAATAAGCTTTTCTGGTAGAAGGAAAATCCAGTTGGCTAAAGTTTATAAAAGACAGAAACATGAGGTCTTACATAACATTGTCATGCATGGGTCAAAATGGGTTAGAAATCTAACTTCTAATGTTAACAATCTGAAATGAGATAGAAATACTAAAGATTTATGAAAACCACGTGAACAAACTTGGCAAAGCCAACACCGAGGGGAGATCCATTTTATAAAGCGACTGAACCCCCATTTAGCAACGAAGCATAAATTAGCCAACGACCCATCATCCATCCAAGATTAGTTGGCCATGCAACGATGTCACCATTGTGAACATCCATATGGCACCAACCATCTGCACCTGCCTTGTAAGGTGTTGCAAGTGTCCATGGAATTCCCTTTGGTTCCTCTGTACAGAATCAATACACGTATAATTATTATTTAAATTTCAATACAATCTCATGCTTCGTACCTTGTAGTTCCTGAAGAGGAGAGGATATTCGAGAAAGCTTCAATTGGTCGTTCAACAACAACAAACTCGACATTCCTGTAGATTTTATTTGTAAATTCATAAACAAAATTCATCCCATACCAAAATTCAAGATATAACTACCTTACAGCAAAACACATTATTTCTAACTTCAACATTACTTAACTTGCAATATTATCATCAACATTGAACAAATGATATAACATGTGCTTGTCAATTGCCGAATTACAGCTACCTAGGATCAAACTCAGAATAAACAAACATACCTGTAGTTTCTAGCTCGGTCTAGAAAATCATGCCTAGATATATCACTCTCACGCAATGTTGTACTTAAACAGGAGTCTCTTGCAGGAATAACAATTGCCAGAGGTGATTGAGCATCAACAACTCGGCTGCAAAATTTAACATTTGACTGTGAGAATCATAATTTCTTATCACAAAATGACTTTTTTATATGGGAACAGATAACAGCACCTATATAAGGGAAGGCTTCTGTTACCACGAAGTATGTGATCAATGAAGATTGTTTCCTTTTTGTTAGCAACTTGAAATTGCTTCTGATGTTGTTCACTACCCTGTTAAACAGTTCGGAATTTACTATGGTGAGTCACAAATACAAAGGCACGGGTATTACCCAAAAAAAAAAGAATAGAACACTTTAAAATAATGAATCAACCATTAAACACCAAAATAGGTAAAATAAAGATAAATCAAAACACCCATATAAGTCATTAGGAGCTTTGCAAAACATACCATGTATCTAAATTCTGTTACCATTTTCTACATATAGAAGTATTTGAGATATGCTCAAATTGAAATATGTCCAAACTGATATATGTTCCAATTTATGTGTACCTTAATGAATTAAAATAAAAACAAAAATACGCTAAGCATATAATGTATTGCCAGTATTGCTGATTTGCAGCAATAGGAGTGTTTGGCATTAACCTTTGTACCTTCTTTTAGCCTGCTCTTTAGCCCACTTCATTGTAAATTGAATTCCCGCTTTCACTTTTAGCCTTTGGGTATGCTGATCCTGGCCTTCTTTCGCGTTCTCATAAGGCCCGTCTTCTTTTTAATATCTTCTATTTGATTTCAGGAACCTTTAATACTTTCAAATTAGCCTCCCTCTTGCTGCAACCAATTCAACTCAAAGAGTTAGCTTTGCAATCCAAAAAGGGCTAGCGGCGCAGCTTGTTGCTCGTTTGCCTTCAACCACTATGTAAATTCTATTTTGATTACTGTTAGCTGATATTATACAATAATAATATATCTTTTAAAAAGAGAAAAAAAGCTTCCTTAGAAACATCAACATATCCAAATTAAGCGTCAAAAAGGGAAGGCTTCTATTACCATGAATTATGTGATCAATGAAGACTGTTTCCTTTTTGTTAGGCAACTTGAAATTGCTTCTGATGTAATGGTTTTCCAAGTTCTTTATTTGTGGTTCATGTGCTTGTGATTTGCCGGATTTTTAGATAGAGAAGATGAGGGAGAAATGGTGTGTGAAGTGTGAGATAAGGATGGTAGTGGGACTGTTGAATACATTCTAGTCTATTGGATTTGGAAGGACTCTAACAATTATTTACTCATTATGTTAACCGAGGCAATAAATTGGTGGGAGATATTAAGAGACACTCCATTAATTCTCTCAATGTGTTTAATCTTCACTAAAAGCTGTTAAAAGCTTTCAAAATAAGCTCCACATACGAATTCATTAGCTTAAACCATATATTTGAGTTTCTTAGCTTATAACATTAATGCTCACATTCAATAGGGGGAACTCATTTGATANGAATTGTTTTAAATCCTTTTTTGTGAAAAAAGAATTTCATTTCCACACTTGGCTAGTAATATTATCTTTTTCCGTTCAAAAGTCTCGGCGAAGTGCCGGTACTTTGAATATTGAGGACAATATTCAATTCTAAGTGTGGGGGGGAAATTCTAACCTAATTTGATCACAAATGTACCTTCTAGTCCCATAGTACCCCCGTTTTTGGCCAAAATTTTAAAAAAATTTTTGGCCCCAAAAATTTTTTTTTTGCACGGAAAAGAAAGTGCTTTGCACTAACTTGACAAATGGTTATCAATCCACCATGTCTAACCCACACAAGGATTGGCTAATCCTGGAGCAAACGGCTCTAGGTAAAGATATCTCAAATCCGTTTATGGCTGACAATTTGCCAAAAATTGTATGGTGCTCGACTCACCATATCTTCGGTAAAGAGTTGACTAGCCCGCAAGATTATGGCTTGTGGTAAAGGCAGTTGAAAAACCATATTCGGTAATCAACTCACCAAGATTATATCAAAGAGTTGGCTAGTCCAAAAGCAAACGGCTTTTGGTAAAGACAAATCAAATCCGTTAATAGCTTGTGATTTGCTCAAAATCATTTGGTTATCAGTGTACCATAGTTCTTACTTGAACAGAAACATTTGGCTACTCCAGAAGTAATGGCTTTTGGTAAAGAGATTTCAAATCCATTAAATTTTCAAAACGGGTTGTTCTTAAATTTTAAATTGCTAGGGACTAGCAATTGCTTAGTGTGGGGGATTTGATATGTGTCGTTTTACACATATATTTTCTTCCATTTTTCGAGTCAAAACAACGAAAAACACTTCTAAATGGTCAAATAACATCACAAATATCTATGGAGTGTGTTTTTGCGTATTTCAGGTACAAAGGATTGAAAACAAACGAAAAATCGAGCAAAATATGAAGAGTTGTCAAAATCAGTCCCTGAACTTTGAAGAATTGGCAATAATGGTCCTCGGGAATGTTAAATTGAAGATAAATGACAAAAGTGACCCCGGGAAATCAAGACTTGGAAAATATAGTCCTTGAAGTGATTTTGGAATATTGACAGATGGGGCCCCTAACTTTGCAGCAGTTACAATTTTAGTCCTTGTGATTATGTAAGCTACAAACCTTAAACCAAATTTAACCAAACCCAACACTTAATAAACTCATTACACTACCCTAACCTTATAAACATCTTGGCCCAACCCTTTCCAGCCCAAAAACCATCCCTGTTTACTAACAAAACCAACCCACGTTTTTTATAACACCCAAAGTCAAAACACCTCCCAGAGTCAAACGACTCACCCTCTTCATCCCCTTTCCTGCTTTTACCCAGTAACATCACCACCTCCACACTCAACACCACCTCCCAAGACCTCAAAAGCACCCCACGCACCAATACCAATCCCATCTCCTTCACGGGAATCCCTTCCAGGTCATCAATCCTCCTCCTCAAAACTAATCAGTGGCTCAGATTCATTCCCTTGTGCCCAAGCTTAATCCTATGGCTGCTATTCAATCAAAGAAACACAAGATGGACAGCTAGGTTTTTATACTCACAAAACAAACACAACTCAGAAGAGGACAAGAGAGATGAAACCCTAGTTCAAAAGTAGTATAAATAGATTAAGTTGTTATAAGCCAATGGCAGTTAGTAGTAGGGTGTTAGTTTTAAAATTCTGTATTTTTAGTTTTATTTAAAGCCTTTTGTATTCTCTTTTCTTTATAATTCAATGAAAGTTTAAATTTTTTACTCACTGTTGCATTATCTTATGCTTGTTTTTAACACTCAATTCATCTTTACTTTAGCTTATTTAAGTGGAGGCAAGCTTAGTTTACAGTTATTTACTTAGATTTTTGCTTAAATCCTTGGTTTGTATCTCAAAATTTCATAAGGTATCCATAAAGGAGTGTTTGGGTAAAGAGGGAAAAATAGAGAAAATCTTGTTTTGGGGTCACAAGCTTTATTTGGTTTATCTCAATTTCAGTCTATTAGTTTCAGGTCTGAACATCTGGGTTACCTGTCTCAACAAGCCCCTTGAACTCAGTTTTCAGTTAAGGTAGTGTAAGCCTCTACTTGACATTTCTGTTTTGCTTATAGGTAGGTTGTTATAATTTGTAGTTTACTTTAGGGTTAGGAGCTTAAGTACTAGCTGATCATGAGGGCTGCTAGCACCCCCAAACCAGCAAACCTGCCCCTTTTGATCATGAATCTAGATGCGCTTAAGTTAGGTTTAAGGTTGGACTTTGGAATTTATAATTAGTTAATAAGTTAGATTTCAATTGGATAAGCTTATTTCAGTGCGTTGAGTTTGTTTGATGACTGATTAGTGGGCTGCAACATCCCCCCCCCCAACTGTTCTTTTTTAGGTTAGTTAAAATTAGTATATGCAATTTGGTGCACTATTAGTTTGTAGTCAAAGAGCTTGTTACCACTTTTCAGTCAGCTTGAACCTATTGCACCCAGCAGCAAACACACCCAAGCAGCCCCCCTCAATCCACTGTTTCACTCATTTGCAGCCTTCTTTTGGCCCCTTTTGCTTCTGCTGCTGTTGTTCTCAGTCAAGCTAAGCTTGACTGATTTTTTTTATTGTTGATTTCCTGTTGATCTTGTTGGTGATTTCCTTGCTATTGTTCTTGTTTGATTCTTGTTGTTGCTGTTCTTGATTTTGTTGTTGTTGTTGTTTATTATTGCTGCTGCTGCTATTTTATTTTCTCTTTTGTTTTTCTTGATTCATGTTTTGAGATTGTTAATCTCTTGTTAATTGATATTGTTTGTTGTTGTTGTTATAATCTGTTTGTATGAGAATTGATTTGGATTGTTAGTTTGTTAAGATTTGTTTTCAAAAAGGAAGCTTGTGACTTGTGTGTATGTGCTGGTAAAACAAAGAAAAATTAAAAAAAAAAAAAAAATGATGTTGCAAAAACTGACATGGGTGGGATTCGAACCCAACCCATTCAGTTCACAAACACAACACACACCACATAACCAGTCGCCCTTGGGTCTTTTATTGTTTATGTTTGTATCATTAATCTTTTTATATAGGACTTAGTCATTTTGAGTTATTTGCTTATAATCTGCTTTCCAGCTTATCTCTGCTTATTTGTAAACTAGACCTAGCTTTTTATATTTTGTAAAAATCATTTATAACTTGTAGTAATTTCCAAAAAAAGTTTTAGATTTTTAGGAATTGTAGATTAATTATTAGAATTTAATTAGTGTTTAATAGATTTTAATTCATAATAATTAGGATTTTAATTAAATTTTTAATTTTCTTTTTTCCAAAATTTTCTTTTATCATTAGGTTCATTAGAAAATTATTTTTATACCCGTAAGAGTAGTGTAGCATTAAATTTACGTTTTATCTTGCGCACTCGCGCTTTCTTTTAAGTTAATTTTACGTTTTTAAAATCTAGTTTACATTTTAGGGGTCCCAATGCCTAATGATGTTTCCCGTAGTATCTTAGGTAGTTTTTTTAAGTTTTAATTTTCATTCCTAGTTTATAATTCCCATTCTGGTTACGTTTATTTTATTTTGTTGATTGTTAATTTCGTTAATTAAACGTACCATAAAACCAAACAACCTTTCACATACAAGATTTTAATCTCGATCTTTCACGTAGCTTTCCATTCACACCTCGTTGGGGTACGACTCGGGAAATCACTTCCCGGTCTCACTAATATCACATTGCACGAGTTTACGAGGTAATCTTTTTCCTAAAAGGTTTACTTGTATTTCTCTACGTCTAGTTGTCACTCACGATAACCTTGACTCCACTTTGTTGATATTTTTGAATACTTGTTGTTTTACACACCAAAACGTCGCAGAGAAGTTGTTCTTTGAAAGTTCTTGCGCCCAGCATACAACGATGATTAGACCATTCCCATTGGACCTGTTGGCGGACTACGAGAATCGACGTCTGAGCCCATATCGAGAGTACCGAAGAGATTATTCAATTTCTCCTAGATGGGTCTTCAAAGTCAAAGAGACTCATGCGCATCCTTCCGTTGGCAAGGTGGAGACATTGAGTAAGAGTGAGTTCATCCGCAACCTCGCAAGAAACAAGAGGATCAACTATTTCGAATGAGGAAATGAATCCAAACTCGATGTCTCCAGTAGACCATTGTACTTAGTTCACAACTCTGCTATTCTTCAGCACTTGGTGAGATCGGAGAAGTTCAAAATGATACTTTCTCCGGACACTCAACGAGGCGGAACGTCCAACCATCACACACTTTCTGATCAAAATCTCCTGCTGAACTCTCCTGCGGATTCCGGGACACAGGTTCAACTCACTACGAGCTCTTACTGCAATTGGCTCCCGATTCCTCTTCTCCAGGAACGTGCTACAAGATCTCATCCCCATGCTTCGCCGAGCAGTGATGTGAACTTCGGTGTCGATACACAAACAGAATTGAGGGAGTCTGACGAAGTACTAGCATTCATAGGTTTTTACTCAAACATTTCGATCTGCTCTTCCTAGCCTAGTAAATCAACTCACATCATAAGTCTTTTCTCCCCCTGCGATTAACGGTAGTTGGATGTGAGGAATAAGGTTCATTGACAAAAACCTTACAATAATAACTAGCATCCATACTTGAATTGAAGATCCTGAAAATCATCTCGTCGTCATTTCTGTAGATGTATACAGTATTACGCATTCCGAGATTCTCTTACTCTACTCTGGTCTGCCACCACTTCAGTAGTATCTATCAGTTATATGGTATAAGATACTACACGACCCCTCGAGGTTTTTCTTGAGGAACCTGCAAGTTTGTTAACCAAAATCCTTAAATCCATTATAAAGTATTTATGAACATTTTCAAAGTTCTTGAGGAATTGGCCTGAGGTTGTGTGTTCACAAACGTTCTTCTCGGTATATGTGGAGGTTGGTCGTGATAATTGTTGTCACGAATAGGAAAAAGATTCCTAGTCTTGACAATCGGTGCTAAAAATGTGGACCCCCCACTAATACTAACAACCGTACTGTTGTGAGTTGGTGCATTTTTGAAACGAATGTAACAATTCGAAATTTTGATAACACGAGGATTATGCCTCATATTAAACGAAGTCGTTTTGTGATCATCTGCAAAAGCTCGGATTAGAATCGTAAGCGAATGAATTTCCTTTGGAACCACAAAACAAACAACTTCCCGTTTTGATATCAGTTAACCCACATCGTTCAACACGTTAAACCACCGACATGTAAACCGAAAAAGTGCTCGCCACAACCCGACGCAAGGAATAAACGATTGCTCTTCATAAGCGAGCATCGGGCAATTAACAGAATCACACAATAATGCCGAGATGCATCTAAAGTCAAGTTCGAAAGAAACATTTTGAAAAATCCGGAGGGTGGGACAAGTGGTGTGCTCCTTAGAGCGTAGCATTTCCCACCACTTCCCGTGTATGATCCCCAGTTCTTGTCGTGATACAACGTGAGAATTAGGCAACGTCGATTCTTTTATAGTCACTGTAACATCGGAAGGATGGTGGATCAAAGTCTTGACGGTTTGCCATTAATACACGTATCTCGCTGTGAGAAGGGTAGCTGCGGAAGAATTTTGAGAAATCATTGAAAAGCCATTCGGATTTGGCAGTCAATTGTCGCAACTGCAATACATCTTACCAACAATTCCGTCTCATTTTAGTTCCACACCTCCGCCTACCACGCACGCACACCTTGTACCAACACGAAGATTGTCATCCCACCCGACCCTTTACAATGAAAACAGCTCGTAGTCGAGTGATGACATAAGAAATATAAAACATTAACGAGGGATGCAAAAGATGAATTAAACGGTAAAGGATGATAAGAAGATTATCTTTTGGGTTTTTGTCCGACAAACATTTTTACAAACATAAGAAGCGAAAAAGTCATTTTGTTGTTTTTCCTTTTGCTTTATTTCTTTTGTAACCGTTACGTCAACTGGAAACCGTTTTGCTTTATGGGCTAATCGGGTAACAATTGATTTAACGATTACCTTCTTGTTGTGGAAAGCTTATTTGGGTTTAAACCGCCCATCCTGTTCAACCGGAAGACGGAGGATGTTTATTATTAACGTTAATTTTTAATTTTTTAATTTCTTAAATTTTTTTTGGTGTTTTTGTTGAATACTCTGGTGACAGTATTTTTTTTATTTTATTTTTTTTTTTTTTTAGAAACAAGAGAAATATTTTTCGGTGTTGTATAAGGTTTTTGAAAGCGGTAACTTCTATCTGCGAAGGCTTCCTACAAACTTAAATCGATCAACCTTCTTTTGCGAACCTCCTTTCGACCACGCGCCTCCCCCCGGCAGGCGGCGCCATTTTTTGATTCGTTTG
>LBNU01031144.1:13537-24831 GCA_014162995.1 Artemisia annua | reverse complement strand
TTTTTTGGTTTTCCACTTGCTTCTTCCCTTTTGTTCCAATCGATTTGGGGTTGGTTACTGTTTCTAGATCCTGAGGGCATGGTTGTTTGGCTGTTGTTCTGTGTTTTGGCACCTTTGGCGAGGTGGCTCAATCGTCCATTACGAACACACATTTCAATTTCCTTCCGTAGATCGATGCAATCATTAGTGTCGTGGCCGTGATCTTCATGAAACTCACAATATTTTGTTTTGTCCCTTTTGTTTCCTGGAGTGAACATCTTTGGTGGAGGTCGCAGTATAGACTTACCCTCGACTGTAGCGAAGATCTCTGCTGGCGATTTTATGAGGGCGGTGAAGCTGTCGTGTGGCGCTTTGCGGTGTTCATTATATCGTGTGGCCGAACGAGAAACGAACTTGTCCTTAGGTTTCCTAGGAAGGTCTTTGTAAGTAACATGTTGTTTTGTGTCACGGTTTCCTTGTCTAGGTTCTCGAAGGCGGTTCTCGTTATTGGCATCTTCGGCCCTAATGAAGTTGTGGGTTTGGGTGAACAAGTCTTCCAGGGATGTTGGTGGTCTTGCAATTAGATCTTTGGATAATCGACCTGGTCGTAAACCACTAATGAAATCCCCGGACACCATAGCATCTGATCGATCAGCCACATGTAACGTTTCTTTGCTGAACCTAGCTACATAGTCTTTTAAGGACTCATCTGGGCACTACCGTATTCCAAGTATCTCTGCTTGAGTTTTTTGGAATCGTCGCTGCTGTAAGAAATTCGCCCTGAATTTATCCCGCAACTGTTGAAAGCCATCGATGCTTCCTGGCGCTAGGTTTTCGTACCAAAATCTTGCAGCCCCACATAATGTGATAGGGAAGAAACGACACCATACGGGTTATGGGAGTTTGTGTACATCCATCGTACCCATAAAGATCGTGAGGTGGTCGTCTGGGTCGGACATCCCATCGTATGTTTTCAGGTTAGTGGGAACTTTCAGTCCGTCTGGCATGTCGTAATCACGAATGTGGCTAGTGAATGGAGATGCTATGAGATATCTTGTATCCCTATTGGGTTCTTTGAATACAAAAGGTTGGTGATAAAATTCCACATTTTGTGTGGTTTTTCCTTTTGTGTCGTTTGAGCCCAATGGGATTGTGAATGTTGGATCCACTCCATCACTTTCTACAAATGTCTTCCCTAAGGCTTTGCTCGGGTGTGCTTCTTCTGAATCAGAGTTCCAAGGCTCTACAGTTGGGTTCCCGTTAGTAGCTAACAAGCGATGAGGTATATCTTTCCGTGCATGGGTGAATGCGGTATACATGGCGTTCACTCGATCAAAGTTTTGGACTATAAATTGTAGGACTGGGTCGTTGGGATTCGGTTCAGAGGTTGCGTCTACAGGTTCCTCAAGGGTATGGGTGTTTGGTGTGACTAAAGGCGTAGTATTCGGATGGTTAGCCTCCTCCTCGATGGGTGTAAGGAGCGGTTCGCTTTTAGTTGTCATTGTTGTTTCACTTGCGGCGGTGCGTTGGCTATTCCTTAAAAGAAAAGAAAATAAAAGGATTTGTTTTGGGTCCCACGGATGGCGCCAATTGAAGATACGTAAATATGCGGGTACGGATCACTTATTTGAAGAGTCGGATATAGCCGTCTGCCTATACCTACAACCTAATACCGTTTGACTAAAACTAGCAATGTACGTAAATAATATCTAACGAAAGTACGACGGGCCATGCAGAGGTGTAGAAGGATCTCATCTCGGGTGGCGATTCCCCTACTGGTAATTCATATTTTCCATATGGTTTTACGTCACATATCCAGAGTTGGAGCCAAGGCGCTGATAATGGGAGAGAGGGCGCATTGAGAATGAAATGATAATTCTCTTACGAGTATACCATTTTCATCAGAGAGGAAGGAAGGAATATTGGGTGCCCCTTCGAATGTTTTGTTTCCTGCTATTTATAGAAGGAGTGCGAATCTAAATATTCGTTTTACATTTGAGAATATTCTTTTGGCGGGACCCATTATTATAAACATTTTATGGGTGATACATCGACTTTGGTCAGGTATGTGATTAATATATTCCTTCAGCGGGACCCAGAAGGAATATATTCTTTTGGCGGGGCCCATTATTATAAACATTTTATTTTCGTATACGGGATATGTCATCATGTTGAAAAGAAGTACACCTGTAAAAGAGAAAAACAAAATTCACAAGTCGTTATATATATATTAGAGAAATAAATATATAAAATAAAGAAAACTCATCCAACAACATCGTTGTGTGGCTTATAGCATTCTGCAACAACACTGTTAGCTTTTACCCAACCCAATCTCAACCAAGCGGAGTATATGAGGACTAAAGATATAGACCGTGACACCTTTACTTAAGTGTACGTAAATATAACGTGTATGAATGCGTGTGTAGAAATAAAGTTATATATACGCTTACCTGAATACATGCATATAAGGATGACGTCTTATACAATCATAAAGACTAGCTAAGAGAATAGAGACATAGAAGCATCAAAGAAATAAGAATATATCGTATATAAAACGCTCAAGTAAGTGTACATGCATGGAATACGCTGGGAGATATGGATAAGCATAAAAGAAAGAAGCACATATAAGAATAAAAGGTATAACACATAGAAAACATAAAATTATGTGAGCATTCATGTAAAAGCTAGGCCTATGAAAAATATAAGTCTAGGTCTTAAGTGATGTAGTGAAAATAGCTATGGTGTAGGGTTCTAAAATGAGGTTACTAAAATCTCCTAAAAATTGAAACGCCCAAAAAAAAAAAAAAATTAAAAATAAGGTGTAGGGTTCTCTTGTTCTTGATTAATTCGGGATACATGCAATTAAATAATATTAACTGATTACTATGTGAAAACAATATATAAGCAAAAACTCGATTAAACCCAACCCGATAAACTTGATAACCTGACTCAATATATAACACCCCTACCTAGCGGTGTTAATATTTAGTCATTGCACGCCATACATGGTAGCATAAATATTAATCATATGATGCCCGCACTTTCGGGTAAGCATAATTTGTCATTGAAACGGTGCTGTGACCGAACTAATACAAATGAAATACACTTGCCACTCGATATATTTAACCAAAGAAATTAAAAAGATGAAATACACTTGCCACTCGATATATTTAACCAAAGAAATTAAAAAGATGAAATACACTTGCCACTCGATATGTTTAACCAAAGAAATTAAAAAGATGAAAAAAAACTTCAATTAAGTTACTTACAAATTGCTGTGATTTCTCGATCTTTAGGGACCATTCTTGTTATTTACAGGAAGTGACGAATACCGTATCAAACACGGTCGAAGAAGAAGTCATTCAAGAGAATTTTTGAATCATGTACTTAATTTTGGTTAAGTTGTCAACAGCCATCATTCTGTCCAAATTCCAAGTTTTGAACTAGTCAAGATACGAAGAAATCGTTAGTGGTCACTGCGAATACTTTATTGTATTCTACCTAACATGTTACAAGATTCAAAACTTATATAATTTTATGGGTTGTGTGTAACCATTCCAAATTTATGAAAATGACAATTAATAAACTCATATATTCCATATATATTTTTAATCATTTTAAAAGAGGTAAGTGATGTTAATTATGGAATTTTTAAAGTTCATTAAGTGTTCATTAAATGTTAATTATATATTTATAGAAGGCTTATGCACAACCCATAGGGTTGTGTTTAACAAAACCCTAATTTTATTACGATGTGATTTTGCACACTCTATTTTTTTATTGACACACTTAAAACTACAAATATAGTAAGCATCATGTGATATATGTACAAGTGTACAACTGTTCATACCATGAAATAAAATATGCTGATCTTAGAGTGTGCAAATCACCTTTTAATTTTATACATATCGGGGAATTAGTTTGTCATGATCCATACGATATATTCTGTTTAAAAGCCATAATGTTCGTTGAAGATTTATCATGAGAGTGAACAGNGATGAAATACACTTGCCACTCGATATATTTAACCAAAGAAATTAAAAAGATGAAATACACTTGCCACTCGATATATTTAACCAAAGAAATTAAAAAGATGAAATACACTTGCCACTCGATATGTTTAACCAAAGAAATTAAAAAGATGAAAAAAAACTTCAATTAAGTTACTTACAAATTGGTGTGATTTCTCGATCTTTAGGGACCATTCTTGTTATTTACAGGAAGTGACGAATACCGTATCAAACACGGTCGAAGAAGAAGTCATTCAAGAGAATTTTTGAATCATGTACTTAATTTTGGTTAAGTTGTCAACAGCCATCATTCTGTCCAAATTCCAAGTTATGAACTAGTCAAGATACGAAGAAATCGTTAGTGGTCACTGCGAATACTTTATTGTATTCTACCTAACATGTTACAAGATTCAAAACTTATATAATTTTATTACGAGCTGATTTTGCACACTCTAATTTTTTATTGACACATTTAAAACTACAAATACAGTAAGCATCATGTGATATATGTACAAGTGTACAACTGTTCATACCATGAAATAAAATGTGCTGATCAAAACTTAGAGTGAAATCACCTTTTAATTTTATACATATCGGGGAATTAGTTTGTCATGATCCATACGATATATTCTGTTTAAAAGCCATAATGTTCGTTGAAGATTTATCATGAGAGTGAACAGTTGCCAAATAGTTGGTCAAAAAAATGAAACACCATATGACTATAAATACATCATGTTTCATATATCAGTTCTTATCCCAATACTATCACATTAACAAACCATGAAAAGCTTTCTACTCGTAACAATTCTTTTTCTTGTAGCAACCGTCTCAGCTCAAGACTGCGGTAGACAAGGTGGTAACAAACCATGTTCGAACGGAAATTGTTGTAGCCAATATGGCTTTTGTGGAAACACTCCCGCTCACTGTTCTCCTGCAAATAACTGTCAGAGTCAGTGTAGAGGGAGTAGTGGTACCACACCATCACCAAGCCCAGGCACTGGTGCTGGTGTTGCTTCCATTGTTACTTCATCCATGTTTGATCAAATGCTCAAGTATCGAAACGACCCAAGATGTCATGCAAATGGATTTTACACTTACAATGCTTTTATTAATGCTGCAAATGCTTATAACGCATTTGGCAGAACCGGAAGTGTTGATGACCAAAAAAGAGAGCTCGCGGCTTTCTTTGCTCAAACTTCCCATGAAACAACAGGTTTTCGTTTGTTTTTATTCATATTTAATGACAGGAATTGCATAAAACATGTTCATGTCAACGAGATCACAACGTGGAACATACTATTGTTGACTTAGTACATAAGTTATTTAACTATCGATTTGCATGGTTAGGTGGGTGGTCAACTGCACCGGATGGTCAATTTGCATGGGGATACTGCTTCGTTAGAGAACAAAATCCACCAAGTAGATATTGTGACTCTAATGCCTGGCCATGTCCCCAAAGCTACTATGGAAGAGGACCTATGCAACTATCTCAGTAAGCTCCTGCCTTTTAATTGTTTTACGATTGTAGTTCTAAGAAAATTCATTTATGATGACAAACCTGTGATTGAAAGGGTTGCATAACAAGTTATAATGCGACT
Organism: Artemisia annua; assembly: GCA_014162995.1. Taxonomy (NCBI): domain Eukaryota; kingdom Viridiplantae; phylum Streptophyta; class Magnoliopsida; order Asterales; family Asteraceae; genus Artemisia; species Artemisia annua. Next base: position 19,244 of record LBNU01031144.1, on the reverse strand, counting down.
GAGTGTATAGGATAGTTTTTGCGCGTTATAGATAATTAGATCATATGACAGCACATTTTCTAAAGATTTCAACTTTGCCTAAAATTGTATAGTTCTATATAACTATACTTTTTTTTTATTTTTTATTTTTTTTTTAAATAATAGGACAGTACGTCCTTTCTGTTTGAGTCACCTTGGCGACGTTGGCCACACTTTTAGCTAAACTTAGTATTACCCGTAAAGAAATCTACCAAACTTGAAGTAAATAATTAAGTTGAACTTGCAGACATTCCCACTTTGTTAGCATCGAGATATATTTAGTATTATATGACATTAACCGGCCAGCACGGCCTTAGCATAGTTGTTGAAGCCCAGAATTAAGAAGACCAATAAGCATTAAAAAATATGTAATACACTTATCTATACTCCTTAATCTTTATCAGATACTAATACTGATTTAACATTTGAATAATAAACAGCAACTACAACTATGGACTCTTCGGAAGGACAATTAATAGGGACTTAATCAACAATCCTGATCTCCTAGCCACCGACACAACAATATCATTTCGATCAGCAATATGGTTCTGGATGACTCCACAAGCTAACAAACCATCAAGCCATGACGTGATCACCGGAAGATGGAATCCATCAGCTGCAGACAGGTCAGCTGGTAGGGTTTCGGGTTATGGAGTTATCACAAACATAATCAATGGTGGTATCGAATGTGGGAAAGGCCGGAACAATAATGTGGAGGATAGAATTGGATTTTACAGAAGGTATTGCAGCATATTAGGAGTTAGTCCTGGGAACAATCTTGATTGCTATAATCAAAGGCCTTTCGCTTAAAATTCACTCCCGTATGGTCTTGTTAGTACTTACAATAAGAGCAATGTATGGTTTACATGCTTTGGTTATTATAATAAATAAGAATAACTTGTTGTGAAAGCTAATATAAGCTATGAATATATTGACTGAAAGCAATCTATGGTTAAAGTTGAATATGGAATGTAGAGTAACAATGGTTATAGTGATCTCATATCATAATTCAAAGAGACTACCAACATTTCTAAGTCTAATTAACACACTACAAGATAAATGGCTTCTACTGACAAAATATAATTGCCAGGAAAGTTTACTACCAGTCAGTAAAACCAATTTTATCTACTTGTTCTCAAAATTAAAAGAGTCGCTACTGCTAGCCTACCATTGCTGTGGGATAACCTCATAACCCTACGGTAAAATTCAGTCAGCCAAAGTTTAAAAGCTTTTAGTACTGAACGCTTTCATCAGGAAAGGTTAAAAAGTTGGATGCTAGACTATGTTTCAATGACTAAAACTTTAGTCAAGGTTACCAAGAACAATAGAACAAAACAAGATACTGGTACATTTGGCTCTATTTTTATTACAGTATTATACATAATTTCAAACAATTATTTGATTCTTAAAGACACAGGTATATACTTATCCTTTTATACAATTGGTATAGCCGGACGTCGTTTCGGGTAAAAAGCATAATTCCAGAACAGCCACCTAAACTATGTGACGCGTCATGAGAATTATCTGATACTTTTAGTTATTCACAGTCATAGACGGAACTTGGAATTGTTTTTTTGGGAGGGCCGAAATTATTAAAAGTTTTTACTAGCCTTTCTCCTTATATAAAATTACATACAATTATGATCAATTATGAGGTTATCCCACAGCAATGGAATTTTCAAAATGCAATTGATACACATAGTTATTTGAATTAAAGGAAGACATGAAATAACGATAGAAGCCTAAAATTACATACAATTATGATCAATTGCATTCTGAAAATTCGAAGAACTTGTAAAAATGAAGCATCACTAGTATCAACTAAGTGTTAGCTCATTAGAAGATATGGAGATATAAACAAATTTCAGCTGAAACATCATACAATGAAATTACATTTCAAAAGACACCCAAGGAAACTATCAAAACATCCAAACTGAGAGTAAGCTATAAATAGCAAAACCTAAAATGTTTGGGTAAGTTGACTATACATTAGCTAAAAACAAATGCATGAATCACGATAATATATTGGTTTTATATACAAGCATAATTGACCACCAGTATTAAATGTTGACTTCTCGGAATACATTGTCTGTTTACTTTTCTAAATACAGACGTACCACAAAAGTTAACTAGGAAACTACCCTTAAAATATCAAAAAATTACACTACTGCCCCCAAAAAGAATTTTTTTTTTTTGGAAGTGAGGGGGGGGCCAACCCTCCCTAGCAGGGCCGTCCCATTGATTTGGGAGACCCGATGCGAAATCACAAATGAAGCCCCCAAAATCCAAGTCTTTCACTTTGATATAATATTTAACAAATACACTAAAAATTCAAAACATTTATATATAAAACTATAAATATTAATGAATGTATACTAAATTGGAGGGCGCAGTGCGGTTGTACCACTTGCACATGCTAATCGCCGCCACTGCTCCCTAGCCCCTGTGAAGGTCCGTCCTTGTTTACAATTATTTTATATAACAAATTTTATATATCAAATATATAACACGTATTTATCAATTCTTTTACAAAAAATTATATTGATGAAAAAGTCTTCAAACTGGGAACCAATGAACCCAATATTGCACTACCTTTTACTTACGTACGATTTTATTAAAAAGAAAAAAAAGTTTAATGATGCTTTTGTTAAATAAAATCAATGTTGCAAAAATCGTGAATCGGTACTGAGGCGGTCCGGGGCTGATTAGCGATTTTTTACCGATTAATCGGCCGATTTTCTTGACTCGGCCGATTAATCGGCCGATTTCCGTAGAATTCTCTCAAAGGTCCTGGGCCGATTACCGATTAATCGTCGATTAATCGGCCGATTCGGCCGATTTTTGCAACAATGAATAAAATAAAAGATTCAAAACATTAGACTATCTAATAATTTACAAAGACTACCTTTGACTTTATTTAAAAATATCGCCATGACTCAGAACTATTGACGAGCTATAGAAATTACCCTGTATTATTAGCTATTTACGGTTTTTTATATAACGAACTTTATATACCAAATATCTACTGATTTCCTTATAAAAAAATATATATCGATGAGAATGTCTTAAACTACGAACAAAATGAGTCGAATATTGCAATTATTTTGACTAACGTACGATTTTATAAAAATATATATATATATATATATATATATATATATATATATATATATATATATATATATATATATATATATATATATATATATATATATATATATATATATATATATATATTCAAAACACACTCTTAAACTATCTAGCAATTTACAAAAGCTACCCTTAACTTTGTATATATATATCTTTATCTTAAACTATCTAGCAATTTACAAAAGCTACCCTTAACTTTGTATATATATATCTTTATCTTAAACTGTTAATTTATTTACTTTTATTATTATTTTTTTAATATAACAAACTTTATTTATTAAGTATCGTATAAATGTTTAGCAATTTAACGTCTTTAAATAGTTATTAAATTTTCAAAATCGGTTTCTTATTTTTTGATAATAAATATTGAATAAAATTAGCCCGACATTGTAATGCTTTTGACTTACGTAATATTTTATAAAGAAATTACTTATTTTCCTGTAGTAGGTCAACATGATTACAAGTTTGAAGATATAGACGTAATAGATAAATAATATGAATTGCATTATACAATTTAGTTATGTCTTCACCTTACAACCAAGATCATCCAATTGTCCGAATACAATAGATTCTTTTTCAAACCCTCTACGTGTCATACATCTCGAGCAGTACAAAACTATACGTACCATCATACATCTTCACCACAATACTTCCAATTCCAATGAGCTTTAATTCATGATCCTTGCAACTGTACATACATCTTTATATTCATGATACCATTCTCGTCTAGCGGTCATATGAAAAGTAGCTCATTTATCAAACTACCATACATCCGAAAATATCTTTCTACCTTCATTTACAGTTGTTGCTTCACAATATAAGGTGTTTGCATCTTTAGAAGTGCTAGCGACATGAAAATTAGAGTTATTTGAACTCTCACAATCCTTCTTCAAGTGAATCGGTTTACCACAATTGTGGCGTTTATATTTCTTCTTTCTTCCGGGCTTTGATTTACCATGATTGTGATTCCCACTAGGGCCACGTTCCGTTGACCTCTCCCATGTCACCACTAAAGCCTCCACATGTCTTGTTTGCCCTCTCTATTGTTGCGCTTATTTTCTTCTTCTAGAATAGCGGTTGTAATATCATCGAAGACTAGATAGTCTGAAATGACATTTTTGGTTAAGTAAATGATGAGCTGATCATACGAGTCAGATAAACTTTGAAGTAGAATTTCAGACGTTCATGTGGCTGTATTATACAACTCAAAGAAGTGAGTTGAGAAAATTAAATATTCAAACAGTTGACGTGCTCAGTCACGTACTCAAGTATTTTCCTTCATGCGCATAGCATATACTTTCCTCCTAAGGAAAATTTATTGTGGAAAAATTCATTGAATTTCGCTGTTTGAAAGCGCTAGAGGATTAAAATAAAAATACTAACTAAATCCTTGTTTTGTTTTAAAAGAATTAAAAAAATATATTATAATATGATAATTTCACCGACATTTTGTTTTTTATAAAATGTTTTGAGCACATGATATTGCACGTAATATGTTTACATAAAAATTTGATTAACAAAATACATTTATAGATAAAATTATAATTTGAACCGATTAAAAGAGAAAAGAAATAAAAAATTTCAAATAACGCAAAATCATTTCTCCAAATTCTTTACCAAAATAACGGAAATGTGATAACCAAATTACACTGCTTCTTTTTCAAAGAAAAGAAAAAAGCAATCCTACTTTAACGAATGTATGGTACCCAATTAACTTGCAAATTTAAAGAAGTCACACACCATATCATAATGACCACATACCAGATTATGTAGATTCATATATATTAATGATTTACGAAAAGATTGTCCAGATCGAAATGAGCACCGTTCCTAATTTTTCCAACTTTAATAATACACCGTATTAATTTATAGCTAATAGCTAATTACGTAATGGTTACCAACCCATTGTAATTCACTAGTCTAAAGTGGTGTTTACGGTTTACTTATGACTTTATGGTCTCAATATTGACTTATGTAGTCATATATATACACTGATGATTATTTGTATTATCATATATATGGTTAATCCGATACCCAAAAGTTCAAATCTTCTACATTCAACAGATTTTCTTCTCCACCCACGTTGTTTGGCCAACCAATTTGGTTGCTATTGCTATCGCCACTTTCGTATTTCTATGAGTAATGATCTTCATATGACCATTAGGCTCACTATCATATACCTTTACCAAACAATCAATTATTGCTTGAGTCATGCATTCATCGGCTTCCATATATAATTAATTATTGATGCCTAATAAGAAGATTGGAAACATAAATATATCAAAACTATTCCTATGAGGGTGAGAGATAGAGAATAAATTATCTAAATATGCCTGATCTATTAGTGACACATTGGTTGTTGGTCATCGTTAGAACATTCGTTATTATGTGTAACGAGTATCCTTGTGACATATATACTCTCTTTTTTTTTTGAACAATGTGACATATATTCTCAATGGGCTAATTTTGTGAAAAACAATATACTTGTTATAAAAGTGACTTCTGCGTAGCGAACTAAAAAATATATATATATATATAT
>LBNU01031141.1:248834-261781 GCA_014162995.1 Artemisia annua | reverse complement strand
TTGATTTTATTTGTTTCCGTATGTATGTTATTTTTCTTATTATTGATTCATGCTTCAAAAACTAACTTGTGAAAATGCTTTATTTTGTCTTTAACTTCGTCTTAACTACATATAAAGGTATTTTGCAAAAGATAAGTGTAAGGGAAATCTAAATCGGTTTATAAGAACAAATGAACATGAATCATAACAATGTAAATTAATATGCATATTAGTACTTGTTTGAGTCAAATGCTTGTATCGAGTCATAATGATGTTTTTGTAGGAATTCCAGGAAGTAAGGTATAGTTTTTCCAAAAAATTTTCCGGAAACTTAACATGAGAATTCTGTCAGATCATTTCTGACGGCGTCAGGCATTACAACCTGACGGCGTCAGGCAGTAATTTTCTGAAATTTTTGAAAGTTTTGTTTTTCTTCCGGAATCATAAAAAGTTTTGTTAATTCTCTAACTTATAATCTCTAGGAATTCTGCAAAAACATTCATTCCACAAGCATTATATCCTATTATAGATTATACCGCCGATTTTACGCGAGGTTCGCCTTTATTGTTTTTCAGGTTAACAGGTTATTTTGGACAAGGACATGATTTATATTTCGGAAGGGAAGCCTTGAGCGTTCATCTTTCTTGGAAGAAGATCTAACCATGTTACCTCACTATCCACATCAAACGAATCAGGGGATTATTTGTTTCATTCTTTCATTTTCATTACTTTTACATCTTTTATGTGAACATTGGGGACAATGTTCGGTTTAAGTGTAACGGGGGTAAATGAAGACACCTTAGAGAATGCAATTGCGCTTGATTTTTGTTTGTTTGATAGTAAATTTGTAATAAAACCGAAAGAAATATTTGTTAGGGCAATTTTAGCGCCAATTTAAAATTTTTTACAACATTTAGAAGTGAAACTTTGGTCCTAATAAGCGTCTCATGGATAGGAAATTATATGACTAGCACAAAAACCCTACCACTAAAAAATTTTCCACCCCAAATATGTGAGGTTCGCCCCTAGAATTGGTAGGAAAAGCATTTATGCTATGATGTGTGTACCGGTAGCACTTAGATTCTAGAACTTGCGTTAGGACCATCTCAAATCCACAAGTGAGACTACATTCGTGTAGTTAGATCTACTACATGATAAGAGGCATTAGGATTAACCCCTTGCTTTACACCCGTTTTTGTTATAATTACATTGGCTACATTGGTCAAGTAATTCTCCCACACCCTTTGCGTTGTACCCATTTTTGGTACACGATACCCCTAGTACACCCCTCAGAGCCTATCTTTTCGTTTCGACCTTTGAGCATCTTACTCAAAGTGAGAATTTGTTACACCCCACTTAAATGCACACCCAAATCGCCTTAGCCCACCTTGTATGCACTCATCTTTAGTGCATTATTGTGACAACATTTGTGTTAAACCCTTTGTTAATTATTTAATTGATTACATGGTTGCTAAGTCGAGTCATATCTTGTACATATTGTTTTGGGACGATTGGGACTCATGGGTAAAGTACTAGTTTAATGGAGTAATGGGGAAGAACATCATTATTACCCCCATATGTGCTAAATATTTTAAAAAAAAGTACTCCAAGTTTTTCGATTATCTTAATTCGAGTCATTAGATTAGTTATTTGTAAAGTATGTAAAAGTTCAAGTGTAAGGGGAGAACCGAGGCCCCTATGATGTATTATTTTGGATGGTAGAGCAAGAGTGTATGCAAAAAAAAAAATTAAAAAAAAATAAAAAAAATAGAAAAAATAATAAAGAAAAAAAATACGAAAAAATGAGAAAAGGAGAAGTAGAAAAAACATACGGACTACCATCCCGTTTTCTTTTTGTTTATGTTTTTGTTATTTCGTTTTTAGCTTAAGTTGAGTCGAGTCTTGGCTTAGCAACATTGTATAGTACATGTATTTGATCATGATAATTAACTTGCCACCAGTAAAATACCCTTTATTCCAACCAAACCGTGTTTATCATATCCCTACACCTTACATTACAACCCTTTGGAAAGCCCTCTTTGATAGTTTATCTTAGGTGCTTACGCCTAGTGGAGGAGTAATTGATCCTCTCCCAAGCCTATGGTAATCTATTTGCTATGACAGGTAGTGAGTGATTTTATTCCATTTCAAATGTAGTTGTATAGGTTTATAACACCCGAGAGATGAGAGTATCCAAACACTATTTGTGAGGTGCTAGTGTATGATTTCCGTGCTTATTATGATTAGGGTCGAGTAACTATTTGTTGTAATTACTTTTATATTAGTGTTAAATGACCCCTAACTCATATTTTGATTGGAATAAAAGCCTATTTGCTTGAGGACAAGCAAATCTCAAGTGTAAGGGTATTTGATGAGGTGAAAAGTGTACCCGTTTTAGGGGGTCATTTAAGCCCTAATTCGTGTTAATATGATCAAATATTGCCCTAAATCGTTCCTTTTGTCATTTTAGGTACTTTTGAGAAGAATTCTGGAAAACACATCATTTTGGACGTTTTTGGAGCATAAAGTGAAGAAAACGACAAAGTCTCAAAAGAATGCTGGAAATCCTTCCTGACGGCGTCAGAGTCACAAGGTGACGCCGTCAGCCAACCAAGACAAAGGAGTGGATTCTGACTATACGTGACGCCCTAAGAAGAAAATGTGAAAATAACACCTGACGGCGTCAGGTGTTATGGATCCTAGGCCGTCAGGTGTTAAGTTAAAGAGAGACGGCCCAGCTCAGTTTTGTACGTGACGGCGTCAGAGATGGATCTAGGTGATCCGAGAACCCTAATGGCGGCGAGCTGACGGCGTCAGAGCCTATAACCTGACGCCGTCAGAATGTATTTTCTATATATACTTTTCTATTTTTCATTCATTAGTGTGCAACTTTTTGGGAACAAACCCTAGACGATTTTATCAGCTTTTTCAAGGGTTTTTCACCCTTGATTCTTCCATGTTCAATTAAAGATAAGTCTCCCTTCAAATTAATCAATATGTCTATGTGTTGGTTAATTATATCTTATGCTTGTCTTTCAATTAACATGCTAGGCTAGATTTATCTTGTGTTTGCTTAGATCTAATGAAACCTAACTATTGATTATTGGTTGTTGGTATTGTATTGGATGATTGTTTATCGATGTTAGGCTTAAGAAAATTGGCTAACCTCCTATACGGTAACTTGCTTGAACGTCTTAAGAAACATGAACCAATGCGTACTAGGTTATTATGGTTGTATTTAATGCATAAGCGAATTCTAATGATCCCATGTTAGGAGCTTCTTAGCCGGCTCGACATAGGAGTGAAGTAGGAGCTTATAGAGTTGGGGAAGTACGTACGCCACCCCACGAATGGTATTAAGGAATACACCCGTCATCCACGCAATTAATACACACTAACTAGCCGGTAAAAGATAGTTAGGGAGTAAGGAAATCTAAGTAAACACACTTGTCTCCATATAAGTTTCACAACCTTTTATTTTCTTGTTATTTTATTTTATTTGCAATAGTAGTTTTTGGGTTAGTTGGCTAGCAACTAATTCCGCCCACTCCTTCAAACTCGAGATTTTACTTGCTTTCATAAAATATAAAAAATACAAAAATAATCTTCCCTCACCCTTAGACCTAATTAGAGTAGCTTTTCATACCTAACGAACACTATTCCCTATGGAGAACGATCAATCCCCCGTACTTACCACTACACTATACTACATCGGTCAAGTACACTGCCTGGTGGAGTTGTAAGCCTCTTGAGATCCCTCGAGAGGTAAAACTTGTTGTAAGGTTGCAAAACCACGCATCAGTTACTTTTGACAAAGATCTTAATGCTAAGATGTCGAATGAGAATGAATATGTAGATGAAAAGAAAGTTAAACCTTTGGCATGCTTTAGTAGTCCAGTTGTTGTTTCATCTTCTTTTCCTCAACATAGTTTATTTGAAGCACCATCCTTTTCTTTGGGTCCTGAGTTCGAAGATGATCCTGAGACAGAAGATGAAAAGCCAGTAATCAAGGAAATATGTGTTAGACAAAATCCAAGGCGTGATGTTGGTGTTGCAGCGCATTCAAGATCTCCATTCAAACTTAGGCAGATTTTACCAAATGTTCCACTAAAACCATCAGAAGAAAGAGTTGCTGATATACTCTTTATGATGCCTGAAGAAACTAATCAAGTGTGAGTAATTTCTTAATAATTTTAACAGTTATTTGTTTTTTCACTTTTGAAACTTATTAATAGTTTTCAAAAACGTATATATTTTTTTTTTGCAGTGATTTGGTATATAAGTCTAGCTCATCGAATACTATGTTAATTCGATTAACACTAGAGTCATTAGCTCCTGGAATAAGAGTAGATGAAGAGGTTATAGCAGTATGGTCAGATGTGTTGAACTTTATGGAACGTTTTAGAGCTCCAGAAACTCCATCTAGATATTTCTTCAAACCAACTATTGTAAGTGTTTTTTAATTATTATATTAGTTTTTTGCGAAATCACATTTTATGAGATTATTTGTACTTCAGTGTTGATTTAAGGGTATTTATTTAATTTTTAAAAACATTTTTTAAAAATAATCATTGAGTATGAGAATATAGCTATCTAGAGTTTATTTAAGTTTAGAAACAATATTTTCACTTGTGAAAAAATCATCTAGGAATGAGTTAGTTGTGTAGATTGTAATTATGAGATTATTTGTTCTTCGGTTTTTATTTAGAAACAATTAATTGTTTGTTTTTGTTTACTTTAATTAGTTAGTTTGCGTTAAAGACGGATTATGAGAATATTTGAAATGTATTGTTTATTTAGATTCGATTTGTTAGAATCTTGTACTTCAGTTTATATTTTGAGTCAATTATTGATTATTATCTTTAATTTGTTATACAGACAAAAGACATACTCAATATTTCTACTGACTTTCCCGAGAAATATGAGGATTTTGAAAAAGTTTTACTAAGTGATTACCAAGCAAAAAGGATTGCATCATCTGAAAATTTCAATTTGGTATGGCTTTTTTATTTTTTATTATTTTTTTATCAAATATATACTTTTAATATTATAATTTTATTTTTATTTATTTTGTTTTTCAGGTATTCTTTCCGATTTGCTGTGTAGACCACTTCTTCTTAATATGCTTTGATTTGAAGAAACGTAAAGTTGTAATTATAGACAATTCAAGTATTGATGAAGAGATTGAAAGTAGATATTGTTCAGTTCCTGAACTTTTGGTAAGAAAAAATTTAAATATATATTTATATATATTATTATTATTTTTATTTTTTTTATTTATTATTTTTATTATTATTGCAGATTAAAATGTTTGCAAAATTCCACACCAAATACAATTCACCAAGCATTGGTTTTTCATTTCAAAGAGTTATTGCTAAAAGAATAAAGATGGGTTGGATAACTGTGGATAATTATCTTGATGATGGTGTTTTCTTGATGTCGCATATGAACATGTATTTTGGTGAGAGTGAAGGTAAATGGGATTATGGACTTTTGAAGGAATCTAAGGAACAAACAAGGCAACTTAACTAGTGTAACACCCCCAAAATATCGCAGCGGAAGATTGTGTCATTGGGGTGCTACTTCATAATACAAAGTACAAGTTATAGAAAACGACCTCTAAATGAGACGTTTTGAAAAGTTACCATTCGATTAATAAATTCCGAGTTACAAACATGAGTTTCATAATACAATACATAAGTGTTTTAAAACCTATCGAATGGTAATGATAAAAGCATAAGTCTTCAAAACATGCCAAGCGACTCTATGCTCCATGCAACAGCTAACGCCTTTATTGACCTGAGATAAACATGCTAAAGTGTCAACACAATGGTTGGTAAGTTCATAGAGTTTGTTTTAAATAAGTTGAAGAGCCTTTAGAAAATGTTCCCATAGCAAAGGCATTGTGAATCCACTCAGTTGCAAATTCCGCCCATACAAAGCTTGCAACCTGTGTGTTCACAACCCACTGCTAAAATATAGTATGAGTAATACATGTGTGTATACGATATATGCAAGTACTTAATGTAAAGAATAATAGCCTACCGAACCTCATGACAAGTATAAGTGAGTTTCACAATAGCTTGGATTATATTCACCCAAGGCCAAGAATCGCTGACCAAGGATGGGGGTGTCAACCCGATAGTACTATCAATACCTCTCCGTCGGCTCCATCCAGGAGTTAAACAGTGGTTAAAGAATATAGCGTACAGAATAGTTTTCACACATTAAGGCACATATCGTAATAAAACTACACATCATGTTTAAGAGTATAAAAGTATAGCGTAGCATATGAGTAAAATTGTCTTGAGTAAAAGAGAAAGCAAGTAGTTTAAGCATGTATCTCCCCCAAAGAGTTAAAAACAAGTATTAAAAGAGTAAGAGAGGGGCTATGACTCACCTTGAACTAATGATATCAAAACGTATAACGGAATCAATGGATAAGCCGGGAAAGCCTCTACGTGCAACCTAGAATAATTGTTGCATCTTAGCTTTGGAATAACATCTAGGTGAACATAAACGAGCCTATATATGTCCTTATATTGATCATGATGTAGTACTTGGTAGTTTTGTGTATGTCGTTTTATAAAAACAGTTTATGATACATGTTTAGTTATATCTTGTACTACCGTTCGGGCCATCATAATCCAGAGGTCATGTAGTAAACGTTCGAGGAGCTAGGACACTTTAAATCGTAAATCCAGCAATTCGTCGATCCGTTTACCCAAATGAACCCCTCACATGAAGATCCCTAGTATTGTAGTATTCGATAGAGAATATATGTTTTTGGTCGTTAAAATTTACATTTCCGAAGGTAGAATAAACTTTTAGGAAAGTTTATTTTGAATGAAGATTGTTATCTTTATAAGTTTATGAGAATAGTTTCACATGTGAAATTTATAAGCTTATAAGTTAGAAATATAGTTTTTCACACGTGAAAACCTTATGAGTTTATAAGTTTATAAATTTGGTTTTCAAAACAGGCCGCACTGCCCAGCCTATTTCGTGCATTTTTGGGACCCAAGCTTCTTTCCTATTGAAGGAAAACGTCGTTCCGGACAACTTTCGTGTTTTAACTTTTTGATGAATCAGAGCAGAAGTGCCTCGTTTTTCGTGTTCTATGTTTCTGTCACAGAAAGTTTTCGACAGCTTTTAAGTTTCGTTTTGGAAATTTCATTTGGCCGTATCTTTTGACTCGTGTACTCGTTTTGGGTGATTCAAATTGCTACGTTTTCATATTAACCTTGTCTACAACAATATATAAAGTATCAAATCTAGATGTGGTTGATTTTGTGGAAATTTTGTACATAAGTTCACTAGTTTACTAGTTTGTTAACATAATATAACATATAAAGGTTTTAACTTGTTTTTAGGACTTGGCACATCATGAATCAATATAAAGAGCATATCTAGCATATAAGGATTATGAAAACAAGGAAGAATAACATGCTTAAGTCTTACAAATTTTGGCCTTAATGAAAAGGGAACTCATGAACTAAGACAAGATCTAAATCCTTCAATCGAAAACCCTAGCTTCTAATCCTTCCACACAACTCTTGCTAACCCTTGATAACCTTGATATAACCCTTGTGAAAAAACCTTCTTAGCTCAGCCCTAGTACCCTTGTGTAGCTCCTAATTCAATCATGGAATCACCAAATAAACACTAGTTTCGTGTAGAGAATAACTAGGCCTTCAACTCTTATGTGTAACTTGGAACTTGGAAATCAAAGATGAAAGGTTGGGTGATTTAAGTTTGTGTCATTTATGGTGATCATAAAAGGAAGAGGATGAGCTTGCTATTTATAGGAAGATGAGGAGATTAAGTCTAGTATGAGTCACAATACTTCTAGGTTAAGTATTACAAGTGTTGCAAGATTAGGCAAGACTTAAGGCTTAAGGTTGCTAAGTGTAAAGATCTTGGAAATGTTGTTTTATAGAAGGACATGTGTTTGATGACTCCCACCCCTATAGGCGGTTCGTTTAAGGGGAAGGATGACTAAGTTAGTCTTGATCTTATCTTTTTCACGGAGTGAGTTTTGGTCCCGTTAATTGCTAACTGTAAACCGTTAAGTCACGAAATGTAAAACCGTTATCCTAAAAATATGAAACTTGTATATATGTTAAATCTTATCAATATACTTTATATTAGCCTATTAAATGAGTGATAACTTTTATCGGGGTGCTTAAAGTCGTAAAAACCTAAAACCGGAATTATAAATATCTAGATAAGATATTTAAGAAGGGAATTTCAACTTGACTTCTCTTAATGAGATATTTTGTAAGATATTATCTAAATAATATCTAGCTGATGACTAGGTATATGATTAGGCAATGTCATTTAAAATGTATTAGTCAAAAGGTGGTGCGGGTATCAGGAGTGAATAGTAAAAGTGAATAGTAACCCGAAAATGCGAATTTGTGCAGGAATAATTTTCTTAAAGAAGTTGCAAAATTCAGTAAAATTGATAGGTCCACAAGAAAATTACTTATTGAAGCAGCAATTCAGAATAGAGACCAAAGATGCAATCTTTTGGAATAGTTGTAATTCTTTAAATGTTGCTCTTGTCATAGTAATGGAATGAAAAGTTTATTTTGTGTTTAATTTTTATCTTGTTATGAATCTTTATTAAATGAAAAATGTTTGCTTTTGAATGTTTAATTTCCTGTTGTTATGTACACTTACAATATTTTTTTTTTTCACAAGTGAAATTTTCTATACATGAAATTTGTTTAAAGACAAGAATGAACATTGTTTTGCTTTTGTTTTTTCACGAGTGAAAATAAATTCAGTTTTTTGACATTTTCAAATAAATTCATAGATAACATTAAATGCTTATTAGTAAATTCAGTTTTTTTTAATTTTTTAAGTGAATTATTCTATACATGGAATTTGTTTAAAAGACAAGTTAGTTTGTTTCTGTTTTTTCACAAGTGAAAATTTATTCACTTTAATATAAATTCAGTTTTTACAAAATTAAATGCATATTAGTAAAATATTTTTTTCACAAGTGAAATTATTCTATACGTAGAATTTTTTTTTTCACAAATGAAAATAAGTTCACTTTAATTTGTTTTTTTTTTCACAGGTGAAAATAAATTTAGAGAGATAAGATTAAATAAATGCATCTGAGGAAAACTTTATTTTTTTTCACAAGTGAAATTATTCTATACATAGAATTTGTTTGAAAACAAGAATTTACTTTGATTAGTTTCTGCTTTCACAAGTGAAAATAAATTCACTTTAATTTGTTTCTGTTTTTTCTAAAGTGAATATAAATTCAGTTTTTATAAAATTATCACCTAAATTCAGATAAAGAACATTAAATGTATATGAGGAAAACATTTTTTTTCACAAGTGAAATTATTCTATACATGGAATTTTTTTTTTTTTTCACAAGTGAAAAATAAATTCAGGGAAAAATATTAAAATATTAAAAAAATTCAAAAGTGAAAAATATTAAAATAAATTCACATGTGAAAAAAAACCACTGAAATATTGACATGATTAAACTGATATATTTTTGTTAAATGCTAACAACTGAAATCTTCTTTGTGCAGTTTTTTTTCACAAGTGAAAAAAATAAAAAAGAGATGTTTTTCATCAAAGTACACATAAAAAAAACAACTAAAATATTCTTTGTGCAGTTTTTTCTCTATATCTTTCTCCTTTGTGCAGTATCAATCACTATACACCGTTGAATCACTATCGTACACAATTTCATCTTCCTCCTTTTTGCAGTTCCTTCTGTCATGTCTCCTCTTCTTTTGACATTTCCTACAAAATCTTCTCTTCTTCTTCAGATGTTCTCTTACTTTCTCTACTTCACTTCTCATTCTTTTACTAACATCACCATCTCCTTTGGTTTTACGCCTGTCTGGATTATTAACAATATTAGTAGTCGGTTTTTCTACTCCAAGCTGAATGTTAAACATTTCCTTCTTAGTCAATGGCTTAGCCTTTGGATTTGCTTCTTCAACTTCAGTCTTTAGTCTTTTAACACTTTCCACATATTCAGTCAGCTTCGGTATATCTTTCGCCAAAATGTTCAGGCAATAGTCTACTGCAGTATAAGCTGTTCTAGAAAGCTCCATAACTTTATCACCTTCTGAATTCCACATATTTTTCCTTTTCCGAATATCTGGTGGTAATATGTCTCTCTTCCATCGTCAGAATATGTATTTCTCAGGAATAACTTCAATTCCTTTTCCTTTCATTACACAAAATATATGCCTGCACAAGTATCCAAATCTTGCAAAGTTCATGCACGAACATACCATCGTCCCATCTGATGGATCAGTTGACACCTACATTTTCAAATTTATGGATTAGCATATACGCATACAAAATGTACTAGTCAAAGTAGGAAAACTATCATCTAATTATATCTGTTTTTTATACAACTTTCACATGTGAAAATTATGTTATATTAACAATAAATTTGAACTTTCACATGTGAAATATGTTGTCATTCATATTACTACCTCTAACAATTTATAGAACTTTCACATGTGAAAAATGTCATCTATTAACTGTAAATTTGAACTTTGTAAGAATAGAAAATACCTTGAAACGTAGCTCTCTTTTTGTCCTATCCCTTTTGTTTTGAACTTCTCTTTCTCCAAAATTATATTTCTTCTTTGATTTGCTAGGCTTGTCTTCTCTAATTTCTTTTATTGTCAGAACTTCAATCCCATCAACTACTTCTTCAGACACTTGATGACAATTATAAAAAGCATAGTTCATTTCATCTTGAATCAGCATGAAAATTGTCCTTGTGTAAAACTTTAGAGCATTACATTTGATTTGCAATTTTGTCTTGAATCTTGGAACTTTTTTAATTGTTTGATCATCAAGAACCTCTTGACTATGCCTTTGTCTTTCCATAGCAGATTCAAAGCCCATCATGAAGTTTAACAATGTTGATCCTCTGCTTGTGAAATTTTGAAAAAATTGATTCTCACTCTCTGATCTTGATGTAGTTCTCATAAGCCCGCATAATTCAACATCTTTAAAATAAGTTGGAATCCATCTTTCTCTTATTTCAAACATATCTGATAACCATTTGTTTTCTTGCAGATTGAATTCATTAATCAAATCCAACCATTGTCTTTCAAACTCTTCTGGATCAATATACAGACTCCAAACTAAGCGGTGCAGCCTTCTCCTAAAAGTACCATTGTCCAGAATGGTTTTGCAAATCTGCAAATTACACACAAAGATAATGTAATCAGTTCTTAAATATCCTAATTGCATCAAAATTTAATCATTAAATGAATTTTTTCACATGTGAAAGTTCTATTAACCAATACTTTCTGTTTTCATCCTAATTGCAAATCTCACACACGAAGGTAGTGTAATAAAAACTTAAATTGCCTAATTTCATCAAAACTTAAAGATACTACAACTAGACTTATTTGTAATGAAATATAAAATATAAAGAGATTTTAAATAATGTATTTTTGCGTGTCTTACCTTTAACGGAAGCTTGTTTGTAATGTGCCACATACAAAGCCTATGTTTTGATTCTTTAAACACAGCAGCAATGGCTTTTCTCATAGCAGGATCTTGATCAGTCACAACCAATCTTGGTTGCTTTGAAAAGGCCTTTAAGAAACATCGCAGCAACTAGATGTATGACTTTGTTGTTTCGTTAGATAGCAATCCAGCACCGAATGTGACACACTTTCTGTGGTTGTCAATTCCCGTGAAAGGTACAAATACCATGTTATATCTACAAAAAACAACTTTTATCAGTACTTTTTTTCAATTGTCAAAATATGCTTGATGCGTGAGATTGCACCCTCGCAAAAAGGTTTTACTTCTCAAGGGATCTTGAGAAGCTTGCAATTCCCACCAGGCAGTGTACCTGACCGATGTAGTATAGTGTAGTGGCAAGTACCGGGGGATTGATCGTTCTCTAGGGTAATAGTGTCGTTAGGATTGAAAAACTACTCTAATAGGTCTAGGGGTGAGGGAAGATTCTTTTTGTATTTTTATATTTTAATGAAAGCAAGTAAATATCTCGGGTTTGAAGGAGTGGGCGGAATTAGTTGCTAGTCAACTAACCCAAATAACTACTAATGCAAATAAAATAAAATAAACTGAAAGTAAATGTTGTGAAAACTATATGGAGAGAAGTGTGTTTACTTAGATTTCCTTACTCCCTAACTATCTTTTACCGATTGATTAGTGTGTATTAATTGCGTGGATGACGGATTGTATTCCTTAATACCAGTCGTGGGGGTGTGTACGGACTTCCCCAACTCTATAAGATCCTACTTCACTCCTATGTCGATCCGGCTAAGAAGCTCCTAACATGGGATTACTAGAATTCGCTCATGCATTAAATACAACTAAATAACCTTAGTACACCTTGGTTCATGTTTCTTAAGACGTTCAAGCATGTTACCAATTAGAAGTCTGCCAATTTTCTTAAGCCTAACATCGATAAACATTCATTCAATACAATCAATAACACACCATTCAATCAATAATCAATAGTTAGGTTTCATTAGATCTAAGCAAACACAAAGAAAACCTAGCCTAGCATGTTAAACAAAAGACAAGAACAAGATAGAATCAAACAACACATAGACATATTGAATGATTAATTGATAACTTATCTTCAATGTAACATGGAAGATCTCAAGATGAAAAACCTTGAAAAAGCTGCTAAAATTCGTCTAGGGTTTCTCCCTAAAAAGTTCCACACTAATGACTAAAAATTATGAGAATATATATAGGAAAACAGATCTGACGGCGTCACGTTGTAGCCTTGACGCCGTCACCTCGCCGTGCTTAGGGTTTCTTGATGGCCTTCTTGACGCTGTCCCCCTTTAATCTCCCAAAATTCGTTCTGGCTTATCAAGGCTTGACGGCGTCACATCCAAGCTTGACGCCGTCAAGGGTACTATTCCAGCAGACTTTAGCACTTTGTCGAATTCTTCACTTTTATGCTCCAAAAA
>LBNU01031141.1:210971-234583 GCA_014162995.1 Artemisia annua | reverse complement strand
TTTCATTTCATTTTGTTATATATCTGTTCACTGGGCTTTTTAAGCTCAGCCGCATTTCTTTTCACCGCGGCAGGTATTCAAGATAGCTTTCTGGGATTGAGAGTAGAGCTGAGTTGAAGATTTTGACCATAGTCATTTAGAGTAAGTTATTTATATAAGACTTCCGCTTTTGATCTGTTCTGTTTGTTCTGATGTAACACCATATTGTTGTGACACTTTTACCCTTGTCGGGTTGGGGTGTTACAATTTATGGTATCAGAGCCAGGTTGGATCGGCGAATTGATAATCCGTAGAGCTTAGGCTATGACCTGTGAGTATTAGGCCTTTAAGTTTTGCACCATGGAAGTTATGAAATAATCTTTGAGGATTTGCTTTAGGACTTCCCTATTTGAAACATGAGTTATGACCGGTGAGGATTGAATAGACTAGGACATTGATATAAGTAGCATTTCTTCCGCATCACTCTGATTCGTGCCTCTGTCTTTTTGTTAAGCCGATAAGATCATTCTTTCCGAGATTAGGAAGTTATGCACAATATAAAGTTCAGTAACCAAGTAAGTTTAGAATGCCTTAAGAACTACATGATTAAGCCTCATACCATTTAAGTTTCATTTTCTGATTCTGATTTCCATCTCTGATAATTAGTTGACCAATTGGAAGATTATTACAACCCTAAGTGTTTGACATATTCCGAGAATTCTTCTGCTTATGTTGGGCATATTAAGTTTCCTTTGACACTATTTAATTTTCATAAACCTTTTCTATTCCTATAAGAGATCTGGAGGTTATTAATCACTAGTATAGGAAATTATCCACTCCATTATGATAATAAAACTATGTTTACTAAGGTTTCCTTTGGAAGGTTATAATTTTGACAATAATCTGGGTAGGTGTTGATTTATCTAGACTCTTTCCGTTAATAATGATTAGGATATCACATGATAATGAGGAAGATTGACAATGGTGTGACCGAATCTTTTGACTATTAAGTTCTAATTTGGAGGTTTCGTTTTATGACAATTCTGCGTATGTTCGCTAAGTTTATGATTATGAGCATTTTGGTGAATTTGGAGGTATTGGTGCTCTATTAAGATAGATGTGTTAGATTTAGGCTATTTTCTGATAAATCCTGGGAAGAAGAGGAGAATTGTTAGGTTGCTATTAGGTTGTTTTATTCACGACTTGAGATAAAGTATGGTTGCTATGAAGGTATATTTATATAACGCAAATATTATGACGCCTGGCCAACGTAATAATATTTCCATCATATAATGTACTCTCATTGTGAGCATATGATATTTTGGGAAGTGTTTGAGAAGCATTAGATTTCTGACAGTTGGATTATCTACGACTAGTGAGACTTTAGGATTCATTCTACCTGTGCGTATGCTCTGCTTTTATCGTTCGATACCCGGATACGTTTGAATTCTCGTCATAAGTTTATTGATCATTGTTCATCTATTAAGAACATTAGAACTCATCGTAGAACTTCCTATCGTTTGATTTTCTATACTCAATCTGTTTTCTGTCATCACTAATGGGAAGTACATTGGTTATCTGCTGCATGCAATCGTTGAATTGAAATATGATTTGCTCTGAATAAGATATGAAGTTGTGAATTCTGATAAGAAAGATCTGTAGAAAGATTATTCTGAATTGGGGTTTTCCGTCTGCTCTGAAATTCTGAAAGTTTGGCGTTTGATTCATCTTTTGAAATTCTGAAATTCGATTCGTTTTACGTCTGCTCTGCCTATTCAATTTTCGAGGACGAAAATTCTTGTTAGAGGGGAAGAAGTTGTAATACCTCAAATTCTAAAATGTGCAAAATTACCAAAATGCCCCTAAGACTTAAAAATTTGCATTAATACTTAAATAATACCAAATAAGCCCTATAAATTTAGAATTTGATAACATATGATCATAATAAATTATGTATGAATATAATATGTCACTTTTGTAAAATTAGAAATAATTTTGTGTATATAAATTATTTTGGTTGATTTATATAATTATATATTATATATTATTTATTTATAAGTGTTTAAATTAAAGAAATAAATCCCAAATAAATTAGGAAACAAGTATAATATTTTAATTTGACCTTATCCCATTATATTGCAGCCCAAGATAAGTATTCCACTCCTATATATTAAGTATACACGTTTTCTTTTTTTTATATATCCCTAAATCGTTTTTTTTAAGTAACGATACCCTAAAAAAACCCAAACCATCGACCCAAAATTTTCCAGAGCTTCCAAGTATTTTTCCTGGTCTTTTAGAAGTTCAAAGAAGTTGAGAAAAATAGTGGTTCAATTCTGAGTCGAACGTGTCAAGCTAGGAGAATTTTTGTGTTGGTTTTGGTTCTAGCCGAGAAGAAGAATTGTTCTGCTCCAATTCGTACATTCTAAAATCTTGTTGGTATTTTTATTTCACTCTTTATATTGTATATGATCTGTATAAAATAGTAGAATCGAATCATGCATGTTAATATGGTCATACGAATTTACATAAAGTTATAAACCCTTAATCGAACAAAAATAAGAAATCAGTTCATGCGATTTTGTGAGGCCTGATATATATTTTTTTCTGGTCCTATGGATATCATATAACATCAGAAAAATGCTCTTCATAATTTTCGAAGCTTATAAATTCATTTTGGATATCATATAACATCAGTTCATGCGATTTCACTCTTTATATTCTAAGTAAACACTATTCTCCACCACTGATTTTCTCTAAAACAAAAAAAATACAAAAATATAAGTAGCTTAGAAGTAGATAACTTGGGTTAGTTGACTAGCAACTAATTCCGCCCTATCCTCCAAAACCAGAGATTTTACTGCTTTCATAAAAAATAAAAATACAAAAAGAATCTTCCTCCACCCTTAGACCTAGATTAGAGTAGCCTTTAGCCTAACGAACACTATTCCCTGTGAGAGAACGATCAATCCCCCGGTACTTGCCACTACACTATACTACATCGGTCAGGTACACTGCCTGGTGGGGATTGCAAGCTTCTCGAGATCCCTCGAGAGGTAAAACGTAGTGCGTGTTGCAATCCACGCGCATCAGTATAATATGTAATTTTGATATTTAAAAGGTTTATTTGGTAAATTATATAATTAAGGAGTTCAAATTGTAATTTCGTAACTTAAAGGGTGTAAAGTGTAAATTACTAAAATATAAGGATTAATTCGTAAAAGGTGAAAGTTAAGGGACTAATTTGGAAATCTGCTAAAATGGAAAGTTACTAGAAATGGAAGAAAACCTAATACGAAATATGAATAAGTAAATGATCGAATAAGATATTAATGAGNTAAAAGGTTTATTTGGTAAATTATATAATTAAGGAGTTCAAATTGTAATTTCGTAACTTAAAGGGTGTAAAGTGTAAATTACTAAAATATAAGGATTAATTCGTAAAAGGTGAAAGTTAAGGGACTAATTTGGAAATCTGCTAAAATGGAAAGTTACTAGAAATGGAAGAAAACCTAATACGAAATATGAATAAGTAAATGATCGAATAAGATATTAATGAGTAATACATCGTGTGTAGATTTCTGAAGGAGAGTTCTATTCCGTTATTTGATCTTTCTACTTCTGTCAGCTTTGCTTCTGTTCGAGGTACGGATATTCTGACCTTACTCTTAAGGTTTCCTTTGTGATATGAACCTTCGATATGAACCTTCTGTTTTGAACCTCTGTTATGATAAACCTTGCTATCTGAACCTTTTGATATGACAACTATGTTTTGAACCTTTATTATGAACCTTATGATTACCTAAGCTTCACTAGGCATGGGGGTTCCATGTCCGTGTCAGAGATGCACCTCTGACATGACTCTAGGGCAGTAGAGTGATGTTCTGCCACGTCCCTTTGATTGGTCTGCATATGAATGGGTAGGGGCGTATGGATGCATCCTAGATCTGTTTCTGTTTCTGATATGATATGATATGATTTGTCTAGTGAATGTGGCTGTGTGTGCAATACACGTCCTTCACATTTCTGGGAGCTAGCTACTCCACCCATATGAGGACACCCCTCATTATTGTCTGATTATCTGAGAGATCTCCCCTCTATATGTTTATGAAGATATATGATTATGATATGATATGATATGTTTCTGAGCTCACGGTATTATTATGGTTCTAACTCTGTTTATACAGGTGACTGTATGAATTCCTTACCTAACCTACACATTTTCATTTCCGTATTATCCGATATACCTAAATATGTTTTCCCCAAAATATATCACTTATACTTCAGCATTTATGTTTCATTTCATTTTGTTATATATCTGTTCACTGGGCTTTTTAAGCTCAGCCGCATTTCTTTTCACCGCGGCAGGTATTCAAGATAGCTTTCTGGGATTGAGAGTAGAGCTGAGTTGAAGATTTTGACCATAGTCATTTAGAGTAAGTTATTTATATAAGACTTCCGCTTTTGATCTGTTCTGTTTGTTCTGATGTAACACCATATTGCTGTGACACTTTTACCCTTGTCGGGTTGGGGTGTTACAAGTACCCTGTAATTAAAACTTCCAGCGAACAATGTTTTTCGATTATATATTTTTTGTCACAATAATTTAACGGATGGTGATAATTTTAAGTTGTGCTAATCTTTAGCAATAGGAAACTATTTATATAAATAAAATAAAGTAATCTCACGTTGCTATTTCACAATATAAACAATAATAGTGTGAAGTTAATACAAAAACCCGGTTGGGAAATGCCAAAATTGCGTTAAATCAATTATTAAAACAGGAAAAAAGATAAGTCTAATAATATTTCCCAAAATGACATTAGTCTCTCTTCAAAAAAGGTCTTCAAACTAATGCTTTTTATTACCCGTGCATGATCTAATTTTCACAAGATACAAAACTATAAGTTAAACCATCCCTTATAAAATATTCTAATAAACAAACACAATCTCCTCCTCTCTTACTACTCCACCCATCCAACCTTACCATTGTCCTTGCCGCCTTTCTCCACCTTTAACCACCATCGATCCACCGCCTGTTATATCCCTACGGTGGTAGCCACATATTTCTGGCTACCACCGTCAAAGGTCTGACATCAACCATGATAAATCCTCCTATCTAAGGCCTTAATTTCCAAATTCCACTTATATTCATTCTGTCCCAACTCGAATAACAAACATAAATCGTAAAATAACATAGTCTTCAAGATCTTCTTTAAGGATGTCTCGGGTAGGTTTCTTTTGCATTTGTTTTTCATTCAAAGATCAATGACGAGTTGTTTCGAGTTCGAGTTATCAAGATCTTTGAAGGTCTTGCATATATTTGAAAGATGTGAACGAAACACAACTCCGAGATCAAACATTATTCTTTTGAGTCGATTTGTTTGTGTTTGATTAGTTGTAGATGTGAGCTGACGAGTGAAGGTGAGGATATGGGTTTCGGTGTTAGTTATTAGTAGTTGGCTGTTAGCCGAGACTTTTTGGTTTGTTATTACTCATTTCACTTTTCTTGGATCTAAGATAAGTTGTTAAAATATGAGCTAGGTGAGGTTAAGTATGATTACTTTGTCTCTTTATAAACCACGAGTTCTTTATACATAAAGATTTCATAATAGACATTTTAATGTATATCAATAATTTTTTTTACAGTTTTATATGTTACAAGTATTGATATGGCTGTTACACTTTTTTTTTTCTCATTAAATCATTTATTTGATCATTAATAAGTTTTTAATACTAGGTTGTTACAAGTTTATATAATTAAGACATTTTAATTTTTTTTCTTCGACTTTAATTATGTGTATGATATAAGGGCATCTACTATGATAGACTTTTTTAAAGGTTTATAATTGTGTTTTGACATTAATTTATAAACTTTTTTGTTTTATAAACCTATCTCCACTATGTATAAACCTTTTCAAGTTTTATAAACATCTCACATAATTCAAATGCATTAAATTATGAAAAAGTTAAATATTCTAGACCTCTTCATGCCACATAAGCTTGAAATAGATGTTCACTATGATTTACAAATTTTTAGACCCCTTAATAAATTTATAAACCTTTTCATAAACCACGATAGTAATTATAAAGGTATCCCGACTAAATCATAAAAAGTTAAATAAAAGAAAGAAAAAGGATAAGAAAGGAGTAAAGAAAAACATTGATCCATATTAATTATAAAGGTATCCCGACCCAATCATAAAACCCTAATCTCAAAAATCCCATCTACCTCACACAGCCTTGAAAACTTCGCCGTCATCGCACCACCGTTAGACCGCCGTCAGGTAACCCACTTCTCTTTCTTTTTAAATCAATATAACAAATAAAAATTTAACTCAAGACTACCCTTAAATCCTTTGTTTATAATATCAGTCATAGTAATATTATTAGAATCTTGCAACTGGGTATTTGATTTATCTTCAAATTGTATTAATTTTGCAGGTTTAGTTGGATTGTTGTTTCTTTTGCCAAGACTAAGAAAAATGGAAGATTGGGGTATACCTTTGTTTTTCTCTTCTTTACTGTTAATTACTTACTTTTTTCTTATTTTTAAACATCTGAATTTGCAACTTTAGATACTTTGTTGATGAAAGTTTTTGTTTTTATGAATTTTTTTGGTATCTAAATTGTACTAAGTTTCTCAGATTCTCATGATTTAGATCAAAACTAAAACTTTTCTTAACATTTGTTGATCCTGTTATTAGCTCGATGAAACTGTTATGGACCATTGAAACTTGTATGTTTGTTTGCTGAATCTGTTGTGGTTATCAATATTCATAAGTAAGTCGCGAAACCACTTTATAATGGAGAGAGAGGCGTAGGATATATATTATCATTTAGGAATGTAGCATACTGCCTATACTGATAGTGTCTTGTTTGTATTTGATTACAATACAGAATTTCTTTTCTTTTACGTACAACTTTTAATTATGTTAAAACTCTCGGGAACTTTCTAGGGGAGAATGGATAGCCTTTATACAATCACTAGTGTTTCTTGGAATTTAAAACTTTTTTCTGTTGGAGGTTTACATGGTTTTTTTTAGTTATTTTTGAAAGACATTTGATACATTCCAGAATTAGCAACAACACTTCTCATAACAACTGCATAGTCAAATATTTCATTTTCTTGTTATGAGAAATCAGCTTTAGATTAGCAGAAACATTTGTTTGTGCGCTGTGCATGTTTTCTCACATGTATTTTAATTGTATGTGCCAGAGGATGAGCCAGCTCCACTTGTTGTCAAAAAAGAGCCTAAAAGCATGTGGGATGACGAAGATGTTGATGAAAATGATATAAAAGATTCATGGGAGGATGAAGATGAACCAACTCCGGTATGCTATAATTTCTTTAATCTTGTCTAGTAGAGGTTAAAACCCTAGGTCAACCAACGAAAGCCAAAATTATAACTAATCTAGTTATGATCATAAACTTATTTGACATAGCAATAACGTAATAGGTAGTCTAATAGTACATTATTCTTGTTAGTAGAGTTCAAGATGGTCCGTGTGGGTTGACCAACAAATGCTTTTGCTTCAATCCTATAAATAGTTTGTGTTTGTTATCATTAGAAACTATTTTATTATAGAAATGTATAGGGTGCGTTTAGTTGGGGGAAAACACCCTTGTTTTCCACAAAATGTTTTGTGGAAAACAGAGATCGTGTTCAAATCAGCGTTTTCAAACAAAATGTTTTGCAAAACATAAAATACCCTATTTTCTAACTTAAAAAGGAAAATTACAAAACAAATTTTAGTTGTTTTCCTTTGTAACCCGCAACTCTCCCTCCCTTTCTTCTAAATAGAAAATACAAACATAAACTAAACGCGTTTTCTATATTTTCAAGTGTTTTGTTGAGATAAATTCCCCTTCCAAATTTTTACAAAACTAAAGATAGAAAACAAGAGAATTTTTTCTCCAACTAAACGCACCCATAATATTCTGTTTCATGTCAATTTCATTTATACGCATTTAGATACGTTTCATGCCACTTTCATTATGTTTAACCCACTCGAGTTCTTTGCCATGTTTTCTTTCTAGTTAAGTTTTTCTTGTTTAACCCATTCAACATGTTGCAGATAAAGCATACCCAGTTTTTCATCTTTCATGTTAAAACAGAACTCTATATTTCCGTCTCTTATTACATTTATTTTTTGGGTCTTAATAGCTCACTGAATAAAGCAAATCTTAAATTCGATATTGTCTTTTGATCTTACCTGTATTCTTTTTCTATGTATGCGCATCAGCCACCCGTTGCAGTGCCTTCTCCTTCTGAGAAACCTAAGGTTCCAAAGAAGCCCACTGCCAAAGCCCAAGAAAAAGGAAAAGTTGTTGAAGTAGCAAAGGAGGAACCATTAGATCCTGTAGCCGAGAAACTGAGACAACAAAGGTATTAATCATTGATTGATTATTACTTTTTATGATCTTTGATCTTTCCCAATAAGCCTACAACTAATTTATTTTAGTTGGTTATTCAGATGAAATATTTGTATGCATCTATTGCCTTTACTCTTTGTAAGATATACATTTATTAGCAAACCAACTTCTAGTCTTTGATTGTTTACATGTGGGCTTAATTTGGAAAGCTAAAGTAGCCTTGCTTTGAACTTCGAAGTTTTAGTGCACTGTTTTGGCAGCATACATCAGTCATCCCAAAGTGATCACCTGATGACATTTCTAATAAATTCTTATAGCTGTGTGCATTAACTATAGAAAATCTACCATGTGCATATAATAATTTTTTTGAACTTGAATTAATTAGGAAGCTTGTGTTTGATAATGAGTTCAGATGAATGCGTTATTATCTGAAATGTAGATTCGTATAGTCAATTTTAGGACGGGTTGGTTGGTTGGAATGGAGTGATTGATAATGGAATAGAATGATAGATTGGGTAATAAAATAAGAAACGTATTGGAATGGATTATATTTTGTTAGCATTTTTGGTTGGCTTGTAGGAATGTCGTAGGCTTGTAAATGCAATTTTATATAGAGTTTTATAGAGTCAAATCTTTGTTTTTTATAGGTTATGTTCTAAAAGTTATTTTGTGTCTTTCTGTTATGTAGGCTTGTGGAAGAAGCTGATTACAAGAACACAGCTGAACTTTTTGCCAGCAAGAAGGGTGATGCCAAAAGTATCGATACTTTTATCCCGAAATCAGAGAGTGACTTTATAGAGTATGCAGAACTAATATCTAGTAAACTAAGGCCATTTGAGGTATATTTAATTTGTTATATCACTAGATGTGGATCTTTGTTGTTGACACTCTACACCACTCAACTTGCTTACCTACATGCAGAAAAGCTTTCATTATATGGGATTGCTCAAGAATGTGATGAGATTATCAATGACATCCCTAAAAGCTGCTGATGCAAAAGAAATCGCTTCTTCTGTAACTGCCATTGCAAATGAAAAGCTAAAAGCAGAGAAAGAAGCTGCTGCTGGTAAAAAGAAAACAGGTATAAACACATTTTCTTATCTTTATTTTGGCTCTACTTTTTTTCTTCTATCCTGAAATCAGTGTAGATGGTAGACAAGCAATAGATGCAGTTAAGAGTTTGACAAACTGGTAGCGTGGGTATCGGTTAAAAATGGGCTCTGGTCAAACG
This sequence comes from Artemisia annua, assembly GCA_014162995.1. Taxonomy (NCBI): domain Eukaryota; kingdom Viridiplantae; phylum Streptophyta; class Magnoliopsida; order Asterales; family Asteraceae; genus Artemisia; species Artemisia annua. Next base: position 224,996 of record LBNU01031141.1, on the reverse strand, counting down.
GTAATTGGGAGTCTGTTTTTTGCTTCTGTGGCTGCTCTTTAATACAGCAAGGCTTTGTGATCAATTTGTGTGGTCTGATTTCATGATTTCAACCTTCAAATGAAATTCAATTTTAATAGAATACCTATAATTCGGTCTGGTCTGGTTTAGCGTTTAGGAAATCAGTCTGATGTCTATTGTAAAGCTAGTCAATCTGCCATTGGTACTAATCAAGCACCTCTTTCTGTATTTTAGTGGTATTGGCACTTTTGGTCTCACCACTAGATGGGAAAAAGCTGAATAACTTGTATTTAACATCTGCCATATCTGTTTATGGGTATTTAGCTTTGAAAATTTAATCAATGATACAAAGATGAAACTTTTGAAAGATGCATTCGAGGATAATGGATTGATTTTCGACTTTACAAAACAAATTGTTTTAATTTTAGCATTAATTACTCCGAAAACAAAGGTGCCGGTGCTTCATAAGTATGTATTTTATGGAAGCTAGTGAGTCGCGGCAAAATGGGCGTGTTTGTTAACGGGTTTAACAGACCATTTTCTATGTGGGCCCGGCTCGTTTCACCCGTACATTGTTATGTGACTTATGTCAAATTTTCTTTATAAACATGTAATAATGTGCCAAACATGATTACAGATCTTAAAGAATGATATTATTATTAAAATCGTAATCTGAACTTCTAAAAATAAGAGGTTTTAGGAGNTAATCAATGATACAAAGATGAAACTTTTGAAAGATGCATTCGAGGATAATGGATTGATTTTCGACTTTACAAAACAAATTGTTTTAATTTTAGCATTAATTACTCCGAAAACAAAGGTGCCGGTGCTTCATAAGTATGTATTTTATGGAAGCTAGTGAGTCGCGGCAAAATGGGCGTGTTTGTTAACGGGTTTAACAGACCATTTTCTATGTGGGCCCGGCTCGTTTCACCCGTACATTGTTATGTGACTTATGTCAAATTTTCTTTATAAACATGTAATAATGTGCCAAACATGATTACAGATCTTAAAGAATGATATTATTATTAAAATCGTAATCTGAACTTCTAAAAATAAGAGGTTTTAGGAGGAGGTATATACATAGGAAATACATTATGGACATTTTAATCTGTTCGTTCCCTTTCTTTCCCAAATTAATTGAGCCATTAGGGATATAACATGGCACGAATTAACACATTTTGTTATATGGTCTGTGTATGCAACTAGGGACTGTTTTTTAATTTCTTATTTTGTTTGTGTAGGGGGGAAGAAGAAACAGTTGCTCATGGATAAACCTGATGATGATGCCGTCGTAAATGCTGGATATGACGGATATGACGATTACGATTTTATGTGATAGAAATGGCATGTTGTCACCTTTTTGGTCGCTTCTTAAATCAGGATCGTGTAATTACAGTTTGATGAACCAGGGAGGCAATCATTTGTCTTTGAAAAAATTGACAACTTTTTTCTCTGGTTTTGTATTGGCTGGATGAGTGTCCTTTTTGCTACTATTTTAGCGTATAAACTTTGGAAATTGCATATACCTTCACCGTGGGGATTAAGTCTGATATAAACAACCTGATTGTATTCTTCTATTTGTGATGCTTTTGAGTAAGGTTTTCAGCAAAGTTATGCTCGTCTTTTCTTCCAGTGCACTTCATCATTCTTCGGGTGTCTCTTTGGAATGATTTCTTAAATAAAATATGACAGCGCGCCTAGTCCTGCTAGATACTTTATTTGGTATTTTTGTATATTTCTATGCTTATTGGTGCTTTGCTGCTAGTTACAGTTATTATGGGTGTTTTGAAAGTGATTATATGATGCTAAGTAACCCTAAAAAGATTTAGTTGCAACAGATTACGTTAGAACTTGTTTGTGTTGGAAGTTGTTGGACTTGGGCAGTGGTTGTTGACCAGAATATGTTTTTTTGAAACCAATGATTGTCCTTACGTGCTCAAGTAAGTCATGAATTAAACAATAAGCTGTGTTGGCAAATGATGGTTAAAACAAAATGATCTGCTTATCAGCATGGTAGATATGCATGCTGAGAATGTAACATTACCGACAAACAGCAAGAGCTTTTTTGTTGTTGTTGTTGTTGTTGTTGTTGTTGTTGTTGTTGTTGTTTTGGGAGCAACTAACTGTATGTCCTAAACATGACTTACCCACAACCATCTAGTTAGAGAGCTTCTCAACACAACAAGGGGTACCATTAGGGCACAAACCTTTTAGTTTTGTACCAAAAGAATTACTTCATATGATTGCAATAACAATTTATTTTAGTTGTTGGAAGTTGGAACTTTGTAGGTATCATAAGAAACCCAAATCAGAAAAGCTCTGCAAGCCTATCTATATGTTGACTGGTTATTTATAATTTTAGTTGCATTGAAAATACAGTCAATCTTATTCTAGCATACAACAGATTTTATGATTTCCTTGAACCAACCCCTCTTTTCGAAAGTAACTAGTTTATTTGTTACTTTATCTTCACCAAATCATATTTCACTAACTTCCTATGTGACTTTTTTTAGAACGGCTGGGTTAGTACAAATATAGTTAGTGTAGTTAGTGAGAGCCCACTCTCATACTAACTTCCTATCTGACTACCTCTTTGATTGTATGAAAATTTCCTTACGAAACTGGCACTTCTTGACAATATACAGCCGTAAACATGTATAGCATGACCTCGTTTGGTGCTCACGTCATGGATTTGTTGTTAATGATGAAAGAGATTCGTACATATTCAAATTGTTTATCATTTGACTGGAACATTATGTCCTACCAAAGGACATCACAATTGTATATATATGCTATGCAAAATTTTGTATGTACTAGAATGCATCATCTTGATCGAGTGGAATCCAGTCGCTTGGGCTCTGAAATCGTCCAAGGATTGATGAGTTTCTTACATGAAATTATGGATTAGTTTAATTGTATAGGACAACCAGTGACAAGTGTAAGAAAAGGATGTACTCTGAATTTACAACTAGATTACATGGTGTCGCTGGAGTGACAGGATGACCAACCACTACCTACTTCTGGAAACACTTGAAGGTTTGAGAGTGGTCCAAACAGTGAAACAAATCATGACATATTATTGAGTTGAAGCATGTATGTCTCCATACGACACTGCAGCTCTGTTTAGTTTTTTTAAGTGGCTGATGAAATTTACCGATTTAAGTTGCACAGAATCTGGGAGGGTGAGGAGGTTTAAGATGAACATAATACTTGCCAGTCATATTATCAATTATGGTTTGCTACCAAAAAGAGGCAGATTATTCCAACAATACGTGGTCAATGCTTAATGCTGCATTAACTAAGTCGAATAACAAAGATGGAAGCAAAATGATATAAGAAATGCAGACATGTCATGCTTGTATGATGTGATTGTGAGGGGAGATCGTGATGGGTTCAACTTGAAACAAGACGATTCTGCCGTTTCTTATACTCTCCGCAACGATTCAAAACTCTCAAAAGTTGTCTACTGAAGACCCTTTGTATACGCGGTCACTAGGAGATAGTACATATGACTTGGGAGATAGGACTTAGGAGGATTCTTGTTGAATTGGGTTGACCATCAATACTTGTCATCTGTTCTTATTTTATTTAATTAATAACCTTATTAGGATACAAAAACGTTACTAACTACCAACAAAACCAAGAATTCAAATGAATTTTCATATATAATCTGAATGAGCCTTTTGAATTACCTCTGTGACCCGTCTAATGTTTAGCTTAATGAATTGACCATGTTCATTCGACTTGTGAAGTTTTAGCAAATACTTCTTAAAATTTGTAACTGACAAAGATTAAAGTACAGGTCAACATAAATCTACTCACCGACAAGATAAGGTCCCGTTTCCAAACCACTATCATAAATTTTACGATTCGATGACAAAATAACTTATCGTAAGTTTTAAACCAATAAAATCTCGATTTGAAGTTCTTGAGAACGTAAATCACATGTGTTGATCAATAGACCATATCTTTGAGTACTCCTAGATATCAAAGTAGCTGGTTGATATAATTTAGAGCAAATACGTATACATATGCAATCATGTATCATTCAATAGAATTCAAAATATTGACGACACTAAATGAAATAAGAAATATATTTCAAGGAGAGAATTTTTTGGTTTATAGTCGCTTCTTTCATTCCTGATACAAAAAATTATTGAGGTTTTTTAACTAGCATGCCACACAAACACAGCATGTCTCCTTGGCAGATCAGGAAGTACATATGAAATGTTGAGAAAGGATGAACAAACTCTAGCACACAAAAAGCAGGGTCTTCAAAATATTAAGTGTTACTCCTGCAACATACGAGTTTCGAATATAACCATTAGAAGGGAACCAGACCGAGCATAAAGAAAACCATTTAGATAAAAAGCTCCATGAAGGCAGCAAAATGGGCGGTTCAAGTAATGGTTGACTCTTAAAATATTTTTTGCCCCTTTTATGAGAGATCAATAAAAGATTTACGAATGTAATTAAATAAACTTTAGGTACCAGTAGGCAGGCATAAACCAATAGGTTATGGGTTCAAGTCCCAACGAGGGACAAGTGTGCATATGTCTAAGAAAAGGAAAAACACTTTAAGCGAATTTCAAATCATTTAAATCAGAGATGTTTCATTTTAATTTGATTTGACCCATTTGGGGATAAATATAACCCAAAAATGACTCATTCATAAGTAAGTTTGTCGCAACTTACTCCTCTAACTTTAGGAAAATCAAGAATTTGAGAGCATTTACCCCATTACTAAATGTTTTTTGCGTTCAGGGTTTGTTAACCAGCCAAAAAAAAAAAAAAAAAAAAAAAAGAACTGCAACAATTGAGCACAAAATTATATGAATATGAAAACAATATACAACTTATTATATTATCAAATTAAGCCAACTCTCATAAGTTTTGGTTTAGAGAGGTAAACCAACTCTACTAATGATGCTTAATCAGTATTCTATGCACCTTCAAATCAAGCGCAATATACCAGTTCTCTTAATCTTGTTTACATATGTTCCCAACTAAGAATCCTAAACTAATTGATCATATATTATTAGAATAAACTGATACTAATATTTACCCATAATTATCCTAGCTCTAACACATTGTTATACTTAAACGAGGCTCACAACTTGTTTGTAGTGGTCAAACTGAATCTGTTTGGTAACACTGCTCTACTTTGTAAAGGTACAATCTGAATCTAAAGATGTGTTGAGTAACAATCTCTCTCTTAATCGTTATTAAAACTCATAAACAAATGTGTGTTCTCTTCGAAACACATCTTAAAACCGTTATGGAATAATCAACTCAGAAAACTTTGAGCTAATAGAAGTTTGTAAGACAACAACAATAGTCTTGAATTGGAGAAAGAAACAATTTCTCCCCATGTTATTTTCTCAATGCAAAACTAAAAAGCAAAAAGTGTATGTGCTGATAGACAGATGCTAAGTCACTATATGCTTATGAACATGGTACCACTTCACCAACCACACAAATCTGTGATTTTGAAAATTCAAACCTATAATTTGTCAAGTTTAATTTCTAGGAAAATATTTGTCATTTAATGTGCAATCTTTATATGATTTATTTAATGTACTTATGAAAAGTAATCAACAAAAGTTGTTGCCAAGTTAAAAGCAACTCATCTAACATTTCAACCACAAAGCTCTAATCGGTCCAGCAGTACAATAACTATTATTAGCAGTGTAGTTAAAGACCCTCACCTGGGTTGACTAGAACCTCAGGCCAGGCCCTAGCAGCCATCTCGCTTATTATGCTGAGGCCAGGCCACTTCACTCAGGCCCTCGTCTATATTGACGAAACACCTCAGCCTTTTTGGTGGGGCATCACCTTTGCCGGTGTAGCGCTCCAGCTATGAGGCGTGATGTGGCCAGATGTTATATCTGATCTTAATTTCTTCCTCTTATAACAGTTACCCTTAAAATATGTGTAAACCCAGTACTCTCACTCAAGTTTCAACCAAACACTCTTTAGACCCATGTTTATTCTCTTTACCGGGTCTTTTGACCTTTTACCCAAAAAAGACCCATGTTTATTCTTAGTAAGTATTGAACTTTGAATAGATATTTCTAATTGGTGGCAACGTCAATTGATCAGAATCTTAATACATGTTGCGCACTAGGTCATCCCTTACATAAGCATCACGGCGAATTAGAAATACAGGAAATTTGTGGAAATGCTTAAAAGTTGGTATTCATAAATCATGCCACATCATTTTTAAAAGATAAAATCATTGAAGGGTGTTTGAGATTGCTTGTTAAAACTGCAGATCTTGTTATTGGTCTTTGAAATAACAAATTTCAAGCCGCTTTAATGTTATTATTTAATCACCAAGCTCTTTATTTAAAACACGTGTTTGAGCAATCCCAAACACCTTCAAAAGTGCTTATCGGTGGTATCTAAAACACGTGTTTTGGTACGTAAACTACAAAATGTTATAAACTTTTAAAAACGTGTTCCAATATGCACATTTTAGTGACTTATCATACCACAAAAATCTGACACGTGGCACTATTTATTATGTGACAAGTCACGAAAACGTGTTTCAAGATTGACACGTGGCACTGTTTATTATGCTAATAACGTGGCACTATTTATTATTTGAAAAGTCCATTGTTATTAGCATTTTGTTAATCTTGAAACTACATATAGAACATTTAATGTCCTAAAACGATGACATTTTATAACCAATTTGACAATAAAAAGAGAGTCGAATGCATTAGGGGAAAATATTCAAGAAACAGTCAAAACTTAAGTTAAAGGTGAAGGAATCTGCAAGTGTTAAAGAAGTCTATTCAGTATGGGACATTAAGGGGAAAGATGCTGATTAATGAGTGTTTGGAATAAGCTTGAAGAATATGATTGGGAACTGAATATTGGTCCAGTGCATACAAGAGTGTTTGGATGATTGGGTTATGTCTGGGCAGACAGCTAGTACCTAGGTTTATCCTTTTGTTTAGCCTATGGAAGAATATGATGTTGTTATGTGGGTATGGGGACAACATAATGACTCATGGTTTTGTCAAATGGCTTAACATAAGTGTATAGATCATAAAGTAGTTTCCTGCTGTGGTCCTGATAGATATGATCATATGATAAGCTAGTGACTAGTTAGGATTCATGTGTTGAATCATATGAGCAGAGTTGAGCTGGCTCTCAATCGCATTGCTAAAACAGATTGGGAATGGTAAGTTCAGTACATCAGATGGCCAGTACCTTGAGTTCTAGAATCCTGCATTATTTGACTATTCTTACAGTATGCAATAGGAGGCCTTAGTCAGGTAATTGATAGAATGATAGCACTGTTTCAGTGATGTTTGGAAGATATTATTAACTTGAAACGTAGGTTTCCCTGATAAGTGAAGTTGGTGGGTGATGTATGTTGTTAGAAATAGAGAGATGTGAAAGATGAATCTTCACTATGCATCACCAAAGGAGGATAGGATAGGATAGGATGGTATATCGGCCTGTTTTCTTATGGATCATGCTTCCCTAGTGAGGATGTAGCTGCTAGTTAAGTGTGTTGTGCTCTACTGAGAAGAATGGGAAATGTAGTTAAGCACAAGTGTCTCTGAGGTCCAGGGTAGCTATACCTTACATTACATGATGAAGCCTCGATTCGATTTGGTCTGTGTTGAAGAGGAAATGTAAGGTATGGTTGGTGAATTAGTGGAGCTGTTTGGGATTGGACAGCATTGTATGTTGTATACATTAGTTACTGCTTGCAGTTTGTATGTACAGTGTTCTTCTTTGCTATTTGTTGTATAAGGTTGAGATTAATATATATTAGCCCTTTTTCAAAAAAAAAAAAAAAAAAAAAAACCCTTTATAAGCAATTAGTGTGTGAGTGTTAGGTTATAATGGAAAAGTACCTGGTTTGGTAAAGGAGGAGGAGGAGGAGGTGGTGGGGATTGGAGAGAGGAGAGACGGGATTCAAGTGAATCAAACTGCTGCTTCAACTGCTTATTAAACCAACCAACATAAATATTCAATTTAATTGAATTAATAAAAGAAAGTAAAACAAGGTACCAACCTGGGAAGAAAGGGAGTGACGATCGAGAAGGAGATCTTTGAAGAGGAAATGAGACATGGCTGCAGCTGTCACACCAAAACCCACCGTAAACCACATCATTCTTATTCTTAACATCCTCTATTCCTTTCTTTCTTTCTTTCAATTACGCCTTCTTCTCTAATCCTCACCTTCAAATACTATCACCACCACTTCTTCTTCTTGTTTTGACTAAGGATGTTCTTTATGTTTCTTTTTTCTCGGGCCAAAAGCCCAAAATTAAGGGTGCGTTTGTTTCCGAGATCTATTGAGTCTCAATCTTACTGCCATATGTTTCTGGTAAGAGGTGAGTATAAAGTCTAAGGTGCCGTTTGGTTTGTATCCGGGGTTAGGATTTGGTATTGGGTTGAAAGAAAAGTATGAAAAGAAAAGATAGGGGTTTTTAAAAAAGATGTTTGTTTACTATTTGATATAAATATTAGAGTTGGGAATATATTATTATAATATTATAAAAGAAAAAAGGGTTAGAGTGAAAATATAAGATGGGCCCCATGAAAACAGAATCTGTCAGAAATCCACCATATAGGGGTGGGAATTGAGGATGCCCAAATATCCGGATACAATCATAAAACCAAATCCTATGCCCTCCAACCAAATGACAACTTTTAGTCTCATGCCCAAATCCAACCCCCACCACCCCCAACCAAACGGGCCCTAAATCTAAATAATTTTATAATTGTCTAATGATTTTAATTATCAGTTTTTAAAAATACAGTAAACTATAACAATACGACAGATAAGTAGCTTGAATGTATCTTTTAAAATTAATATTTGGAAAGAAGTTTCAATCTTGAAATTCACAAACACACGATTTTGGTTCACCTTGTCAACAAGCGTGTTACGGTTATCACTTCAATTTTTCCGTTTGGATATAGTTTTGGCAATGAAAACCGAAACCGAACCGAACTAAAAATAACTGAATCGAATTCGTAACCGAACCGAACCGAACAAAATATCCAGTTATCGGTTTGGATATGGTTTTGGCAATGAAAACTGAAAACGTAACCGAAAACCGAATTCATATAAATATATATTTTTTCTATGTATTTATATGAAACAAAAATTACTAAAACTCTTTCTTAGTATAAATATAACATTATTTATGCTTGAAAGAAAAATGGCATATTTAAACGGAAACAAGAAAGTGCTCGAAAAGACGTTGAAAGAGCTTTTGGTGTCCTCCAAGGACGTTGGCATATTATAAACCAAACGGCACATATGTGGACTGTCAACAAGTTACGGAGAATCATGTACACGTCCATCATATTACATAACATGATTTTGAAAGATCAAAAATTTGCGATATCCAAAATGAGCGAGATTTGTATTTGTCCGCGACTAAATTTTCAACGGGCATGGTCGAGCGATGCGAAGTGTAACGGAAGAAATCCAAAAACTCCGTGATAAACAAACACACACAACGAGATCTGATTGAGCATGTTTGGCAATGATATATATGGCAAGAATATCTACAACAACAACAACAAAATAATTAGTTTCTTTATAATTTGATGTATTTTTTTTTATTTTTATAATTTGATGTATTTTTTTTATTTGTATTTCTTAAGTTTCGTATTTTTTTCGTATCGTTATTCTTATGTTTCGTATATTTTTTAATATGTTGTATTGTAATTTTCTTTTTATGAATGAATTTTAGTTTATTTAGAAATTTAAAATAAAATAAAATTGGAAGTGGTGGGACTCAAATGAAGAAGTTGTGTTGTATGTGATAAAGGGGGTGTAAAACCCAAAATTTCTGAACACGTAAATACCCAAAATACCCCTTTAATCTCGAACTTTGAATAGACGTTTAATTATTTAAAACATTTTATTTCGAATATAACCTAAAGTATCTAACTTGTTAATAATGGAACGAATAAACGTCATGCGAAAATAAAATTTATGTTAGACGAATTGTACACAACTAAAATCTTTTACACATTTAAAAGTCCTAGCCTAGTTTATTTTCTAATTAGTACAAATATATAAGAACTTAAAACGTAGAACTTAAAACGTGACTACATTCATGATTTATAAATTCCTCCTTAAAATCCTCCTAATGATAGACTACATTCCTTTTTGAAATACACCCTCTCACACCTTTTTGGTGATTACCGAATCCCACAAAATCAGCATTTTCTTTTTGAAAACCCTCCTTTCGTTTGTATATTTGACCAGGATCACATTTATCACTTTACACATATTTTTTTCACAAAACTCTCTAAACCACAAAACCCTAAACCTACACCATAACATTCAGCGGCTGCTGCTTCTCGTTTCCTTCCTGTTTGAATCAAAACACAAAGCAAGGAGGCTCGTGTATACGTATTCTTGTGGGCTTGAACGTGTGTGATCGTGTGTGGTGTTTTTCTGTTCGACAAGGGAAACTTGGGCGTGGGTATTGGTTCTGTCGTGAGGGCTTTTGGACATGGGTTTATACTTTTTGTCGTGGGGTTATAATTTCTGTTCGAAGGGTGATAATCACGTGGGTCTCGGCTGGTGTGAAACTGTATTCGATCTTGTTTAGTTCTTCTTCGCATCATCGAGGGTAACATATTCTCACTTTGTTCAATTCCTTCTCCTTTTCTTTTAATCTTGTTGCATGATGTTGTATATTCGGCTAATGTTCTGTCAAGATGAAAACTGCACATAAAACGTATAATACCCCAATGATAACGAGAACTAAACTTATATGAATATCGAATAGTGTCGACTTTTGGATAATTTTGTGGCTCGACAAAACTGTTTGTAAACCTAAACTAAATAATGACCTATCGTTGATTATATTGTACATGAAATCATGCAAATCTTTGGTCTGGTCTTTAGACACTAATCTCTAATATACCTGTAACACCCCAACCCGAGAAGGGCTAAAGTGTAACATTATGGAGTCAATTCAGAACACAAGAGAAACGGAGATACATTTCCATACAAAGTTTACAATGGTTACAAATGAAAACTAAACAAAGTACAAACTACAAAAGGGCAACAATACTAAACTAAGCCCAACATCAAATACTAAGCCCAAACACAAATGCTTCTAATCATCTCTAAGTCCAGCAAGTAGCTAATCAGGGTGAAGTCTTCTAAGCCCAAAAATAAGATCTCTTCATCCATAAACCCAGCTTCCTACTAAACCTGCCGCAGGAGAAAAGAAATGTGGCTGAGCTTACAAAGCTCAGTGAACAGATATATATATACAGGTAACAAAGCAAAAGCAGAGAAACTATACGAAGGAAATACAATGAATAGAGTCAAAAGAAGCATAATAAGTGCAAGGTAAGGAAGTATGATGAAATGTCAAGGTATTTACCCCAAGCCAAACAAATATCCAAACAAAACATACCATAATCCATATATTCGGAGGGGAGTCCTCGGAATACCAAATGTAGTAAGAGGGGAGTCCTCAAGTAATCCATGGAGTAGCTAGCTCCTAAAATGTGAGGGGCTGCATGCACGCATGCCCAATCACCAAACAATATATATGTAGTCCAATCCATGTCGTCATCATAATGGCCGTAGCCCAAACAAATATCAAACAAACAAAACTAGGATGCATCCATACGCCCCTACAAACAAATCATAGTCATAGCAGCAGTAGATAACAAATCAAGGACGGTGGGGGACATCTCTCCAACCCCACTAGAGTACATAACATTGGTGCATCAATGCTATGGTTGTGGCTACTCCACAACATGTAACACCTGGGTAAAATACTGAAGGGTCAAGTAGTCAAGGTTCAATATCAAAGTGTAAGTGCCAAGTCATAATCAAAGGTTCAATGTCAAAGGTTCAGTATCAAAGGTTCAGTATCAAAGATGCAGTATCAAAGGTGCAGTATCAAAGGTTCAATATCAAAGGTCAATGTCAGAGGATCAATCAAAGATGCAATATCAACGGGTCATAATGGAGAGATTAAAGCCAAAGTTCCCAATCCGCCAGGTTCACTATTCCAAGTTCCAAAGTCCCATAGTTCATGATCAAAGGGTCATAATGAGAGTTTAAAACAAAAGTTCATTTTAGCAGGTACCCATCACTTGTTTTAAAAGGTTCGTAGTATAATCCCATTTAAAAAGGTTTATAACAAGGGTTCATTTAGCAAGATCTTCCAAAAGATGACATTTGTAAAAGTGATCTTTAATAAAGGTTTTCGTAAGATATTCTTCAAAAGTGTATTTATGCAATTATAAAATCTCATATAAAAGTGGTCTTACAATCATATTAAAAGTGTCGTTGTAAAATAGTTACTCCTTCAAATGTTCCCATGTCATAATTAGGAAAAGAGATTTCACCTCCCGTTATAATATCCCAAAAGAACATTCAAAGTCTCACAAGGGTTTCATCTCTCGTTACAATATCCCAAAGAATATCCAAGGTCTCACAAGGGTTCAAAGATTAAGGTCACAAAAGGTTATCTAACGGATCATAAGAGTTCAAACGAATAACAATAGGATCACAAATACCGGTGAAACACATCAATCATAGAGCCAAGTACGAAGGATCATAACCAAGACCAAACGGAAGTCATAACACGATAATCAAGTCAAAGACAAAGTCAAGAGAGAGAAAGTGTGCACTCTTACTGAAAGAGTACTTAATATCTGTACCTTAGCCGAGTCAAAACAAACCGAGATCAAACGAAAGGAGAACGGTCATTCCCGCTTCACCGAACCTAGAAGAGAATTTGTTTGGACTCCTGTTCCCGTATCAATTGGATCTTAATGCTGAGACCTGCGCACTAAGAGAACAAAAAACACCGTTAGGCTTACCGTGGGATTGTCTCCCATGATTATTCTCCGGCGTGAGAGTAAGTAATCGGTTTAGGGTTTTAGTGAAGAGTTAGGGTTATTAGATGATACCTTAATGAGAGCCGAGATGCCCTTTATATACACACGAAGTCCTTGTTGGTTTCGTGTTCCTTACCCTTCGGCGTATCCCTACTTATTCGGTCCATTGATCCTTATCCCATAAATAAGAGATCCTATATCCGGACCATAAATAATAGATTCGAATTTNATTCTCCGGCGTGAGAGTAAGTAATCGGTTTAGGGTTTTAGTGAAGAGTTAGGGTTATTGGATGATACCTTAATGAGAGTCGAGATGCCCTTTATATACACACGAAGTCCTTGTTGGTTTCGTGTTCCTTACCCTTCGGCGTATCCCTACTTATTCGGTCCATTGATCCTTATCCCATAAATAAGAGATCCTATATCCGGACCATAAATAATAGATTCGAATTTGGGCCTTTGTAAGCCCAAATTTATATCATGATAACCCATGCGTGATGGGCTTGGGTGTTAGTAATGTCCATTGGTCGGGTTCGTGACCCGAGTGCGGACTATACGTCATCATGTCCCCCCAGTCTAGTATGCGCAAGGTGCAACCGCGGATGCTAGACTAACAACTGTAACGAAAAATATTCCCGAATGCGTGGCAGGGAAGTTTCAAGTGTTTCCCGCCAAAAAGGTATACTATGAATCTAGTCCAAATAAATCCTAAGTATCCCTCGTAAACCGTGAGAGGGTGGGTGAAAAAGTACCTTACCTCTTGATCTCCTAGCCACACGATTAGGGTGAGTGGGATACACATGTCAACCATCCACGGATGTGTGTAACCCTATATAAAGGGTTGCCTCCCTTTCACTGTGTTTATCACAGTAAAAATCTTTCATCGCCTCCATTGTTAAAAATCTCCAAACAGCAATCAAGAACTCAATACTCTCGAAGGTAATAGCGCGTGTGTTTTTGAATTCTAATCATGGTCCGTCAACTATCCGACTTTACATCCGATATAACCGAGGACGAACTTCGTGAGTTCACCTCGGATTATTATATCCCAGAGGCGTTGCACCCGGTAGTTCCGGTGGCGACTGCATCCATAGCGGATTTCCCTGATGGGAAAGTAGGGGTATACACACGTTTCTTTGAATTCGCTAACCAACGTGTGCC
>LBNU01031141.1:175387-185571 GCA_014162995.1 Artemisia annua | reverse complement strand
TTTTTATTTTCAATAAATGTGTAAAACCACTTGGGACCTATGTTGTAAACTTTTATGTTTTTAATAAAATGATCAAACGTTTTATTTACAAAACGACACTTTAGGTCGTTCAATGTAACCTTGTATGAGATGCCATGATTGCTACACCCGGGAATTCAATTCCGCTGCCATTTAACAGGTAAATTCAGGGTGTGACATAAGTAGCCTCCTAATGCACCCCCGCAGTTTGAACATGAAGCATTTGAATGCTCAAACTGGACCTGAATTCCGCAAACAGAGTAATTGGAAGTTCCTTCGTAAATATGTTTGCATAATGATAGCGTGATGGAATGTGAAAAACCCGAACGTGTCACGTGGCAACCATGTCATGAACAAACTGGATGTCAATATCAATCTGCTTTGTTAGTGATGTTGCACAAGATTGGATGACAAGTAGACCGCACTTACATGGTAACTATAAACCAATGTATCATTAGATAATGGTGTATGAAGCTCACGCAAAAGATTATGAATCCAAGCACTCTCAACAACAACATTGGCAACACCGCGTAATTCAGCCTCGGCCCTGGAGTGTGAAAGAGTATGTTGGCGCTTAGAGAAACAAGACTTCAAATTATCCCTAAGAAATACACAGTATCCCGAAGTTGAGCAACGAGTTGTTGGACACCCTGCCCAATCAACGTCTGAATAAGCAGTAAGTTGTGATGTAGAAAACGAAAACATATGTAAACCATGATAAATAGTATAGTGTGGAAGATGTGTGAAAAACTTTAAGAGAATAAGGAAAAGAGTCCTTAAGTTAATGTGAAGCGTAAAGCTATGGAAGACAAGCTTTGGCATGAGAAGATGTACGATGTAAAAAATGTTATTTTCTCTGTTGAACAATTCATTATCATCAGATCGATATATATAGTACAAAACTCATAGAGCAAGATAAGGAACTAATGGGCTAAGCTCATACATAATTGTTGGACCCTTTTAACGTGGTATAACTTCTTATGTAAGTTAAACTACATTCCATGCGAACAATATAACATATATAAATAGTTTAAGTATAGCAAATAAGTAAAGCAGTTTATAATACATGACACATAGTCACTTTTCAACATTTAAACTCTTATTGATATAAAATCAAAGAATTGACAAGGTTTGCTTGCGGAATAGCAAACCTAGTTGAATGACAATGTGTATGTGATCTTCTCTCAAACTTAAACTAACAACATGTGTTAAAAGTTTAAGTAACAACTATACTTACTCGCTGAATTTTTAGCGGCCTAGTTAGGTTCGAGGAGCAATGATCTTCTTGAAGACTTTGTTATCTATTACAAGAGATACATTAATCCTTTAAATGCATTCCCTTTTATATGAGGGAATTAGGGTTTCAAAGGGTTCCTATATGTAGAACCGTAGAGGGTGGGTGAATACGGTCTTTTTGGCTTCTTTGAGGTTTTAAAGACTTCAAGCACCAAAGATCAATTTGTGGTTTCACAACAAATACAACAACCACAATCACAACCAAGTATATAAAGCAAGTAGAGAGACACCATGATATATACTGGTTCGGGATGGGGGTTTATACCATCCGTACATCCAGTTGCGAATCCACGACACTATACTATTCACTAAGTATAATCCTTTCGGTGGACTACAAACTGTTACAACTTCACTCTGCCGATACGCACTAAGATCGATGCTCACAAAGATAGCTACTCCCAACAGTATTTCTCCCTTAGAAACCACCCAAAAGAATCTCGCGATTTGACTTCCCACAAAGATCACATGACTTCCCACTAGAAGTATCAAACCCCAACTAGATCTCCAATGATCTAGGCTTGGTCACCACAACACAAGACTTCCCTTACAACCAAATCGAATGAATAAATGTTTGATTGTTTAATCAAGTCCTAACCTAACCTAGAGACTCGATTCTAGTAGAAAGGGTATAGATAAGAAGACCCTCGACACAATCACAATAGTGGATTAGGTTCTTGTGATTCTTCCCTTGCAAGAGATGTGTTCTTTCAAATATGTTATGTGATAGATTAAGAACAAAAGATAGAATTAGAGGATTGAAAGAAGAGAAATTAGAGAGAAAGAAATAATGGAAAGGGGTGAGGAATACAAGAGCCAAGGGTGGGTATTTATAAGCCAAAGTCCCAAGTGGGAAAAATCAATTCGAGGTTGGTGCGTCGCTGGCGTGTCAAAGCGCCAGCAGCCCGCTAGAACCTGGACTGATTTTTCTTGGGACTTTGGTCTTTTAACTACCAACCTTGCTAAACCCCCAATTGTACTTCACACATTAGACCTTTCCATTATTTATCCTCAAGGTTGATCTCAAATAGCCATTTAATAGAAATCATTTTGTGAAATGTTTAAGTAAAACCAATTATCAAAGAGAGAAAGAGAGAAGGGATAATTGGATAGGGGTAGAATACGTATTCCTCACATGGCATAGATAGAAGAGAAGAATATGTTTAATTTAATTGGAAAGGAAGTGTGGATGTTGAGAGAAGAAAGAGAGGGAAGATTTGAATTTTAAATTCAAATGTTGTGAGAGAGGGAAGTGAGGGAGTGAGGGTAGGTTGGAAGAAACCAAGGTTAGGTTAGGAGGTTGAGATTGAATGAGATTAGTTGTAATGAGTTGTAGTGAGTTAGAGTGATGTGAGAGAAATACATGCTAAAATGGTTAACATAAAGTTGGCGAGTTCATAGGCTTATATAATAATATCATTGAGTAAAAGTAATGTGGATCAAAAGATTTTTATTGAATACTGCTTCACTCACAATATCGGAAAAATATTAGTGGCTACCGCTTCATTCACGATACCATGAAAACTATTAGTAGCTACTGCTTCACTCACAGTACAATGAAAAGTATTAGTGATCATTGTAACGAATACAATGTCAAGGAAAGTATTACGATTGCACTAAGTCTCATGACACCGAAGCTACGACAGTAGAGTATGCAAATCAATGCATATAGTATAGTGGGCCAGTAGGTGTTTAACCCGAGACACCTAAATTTCGACATGGTATACGTCCGTTTGCCTATCCGGTCAACCCGAATGGAGGAGTCACCCCAATAGATATATTTATAGCACTCGCGCTTCCCGCGGGAACTAACGGTTCATGATAGTGGGCATAGTGGTTTACAGTGCTTAGGCTAATCCGTAATAGTTTAAAAAGAGTATTTGTATCCAAAGTAAAACAAGCATGATCTCACCCCAAGTTTGTAAAAAAAAAGGTAAAAGAGTAAAAGGGGGCTATAAACTCGCGTAAGTGTTTAAGTACTTGTGTCCAAAAAAAGTAATTGAAAGTAGTTTAAATTGTTTAAACATGTGATAAGTAACGAGAAATGTGCCCAAGTGAATGAACATGTATTTAACTAAAACAAGAAAGGTATTTAAGTAAAACGAGCATGTATTCTCACCCCAAAGTATTTCAAAACAGGTAAAATAGGGGCCATGAACTCACCTTGAGTAATGTTACAAAAATAACTGATCATGAAACAAAGTGCCATGGTACCGGGCCACGACCTAATAAATAATGACATGTCTTAGAAATATGCTATATGTAAATGAAGTGATGCACATGCATTTTGTAAAAGTTTGTATCACCATTGTACGTTTGTGTGGTAGCTTTATATGTCGAAATAAGCTCTACGTCAAAGTTTACCATTTCTATGTTTATGTATACTTTATAAAAATGTTCCAAGTATTCGAGACCAAAAGTTTATATTCCTCCCGACACTAACTATATCAAGGAACTCTCGAATTGTATGAAAAATATCAAGACAATAATCCTTTAGGACTCTAAACATTTTACATCAAAATAAGCCGAAGAGGCCGCGCATTGGCCTTTTTAAACATTTTACATCAAAATAAGCTGAAAAGGCCGTGCATTAGTGTAAAACCCTAAAATTCGAATACCTAATTTACGTATCATTTTGAATTTTTACCCTAAACTTTATAATAAGTTAATTAATAATAAGCCGATCATTAATTCATCTAGATTCACTGAAGAAGGAGTAACTTCCGATCTTTATGATGTGTTTGCGCTTGCGGTTTAAGGTACAGATATTCTGACCTATCTACAGGTTTCTCATGCACTCTTGTCTTTCCTATTCCTTTGATATCTTGAACCTTGTTATGTTCCCTTGATTATTGAACCTTGTTATATTTTCTTAGATATCTTGAACCCTGCTATATTTCCTTGATTATTGAACCTTGTTAGGATCCTTTTAAAAACTGAACCTTGCTTGAAACTTATAATATGATTCTTGAACCTTGAAATAACCTTGTCATGATACCCTTGATATAATAAACTTGATATAATAATATTGACTTAAACCTTGATTTGAACCCTGTGTTAATATCACTTACTTCGCTCTTTGACTTATACCTTGACTTGAAAACCTATACTATGATACTTGATTCAAACCTTGACTTGAACTTGATATAACCCTTGATATTTTGAAAGTGCTGTTAATATTATAACCGGGTGAGAAAACTTTTAGTAAATATATTATGAAAATGTTTTGAGGGAAAACTATTTTAAAATGAGGGTTATGAACATTATGTAACACCACCTTTATATGAAGTTTCACTAATTTTATGAATATTTATTTTAAGGACTACCTTATTGAAAACCTTGATTTTCATGAAAACCATTATTAAAAGATTTCTTTTAAAATGAACATTTGACATAAACATTTGAATTGAACCCTTGCCATGAACTTTTAATTGGAACCTAATATGAACCTCTACTTGAACTTATGACATGAACCTTTACACTAAACTCTACGTACTCTCTCACTATTGCACCTTTATCTTGAACCTTAAACATGAAATCCACATGAACTTTCTCAGTATGAACCTTGGTATAAACCTTTCCATCGTGAACCTTTTTACTATGGGCCTTGATAATAAACCTTTTGATTTGAATCTTGACTTGAACCTTTATGTGAACCTTGACATGTACACTTGATATGAAACTTGACTTGAACCACTTGATATGGGAACTTGACTTGATATGAAATGTGAACTTGGATACTTCATATTTGAACTTGACCCTTAACCCACAGTTTGAGACTACGAGCCACCACTTGTTGTACTTGGTATTACTTGTTGTGGAGTAGCCACAACCATAGCATTGATGCACCAATGTTATGTACTCTAGTGGGGCTGGAGAGATGTCCCCCACCGTCCCTTTTGATATATGATTATGAGCTCAAGGATCTAAATTTGTTTGGCCACTATGAATTTGTTTACAGGGGCGTATGGATGCATCCTAGATTTGTCTTGACTTGATACTTGCTTGGGCTACGGCTATTATGATTATGAATTGGACTACATTATATATTTACTTGGTGATCGGGCTTGCGTGCATTGCAACCCCTCACATCTTGGGAGCTAGCTACTCCAACCCTTGGAGGTATTCCCTCATATTATACTTGGTATCCCGAGGTCTCCCCTCCGGATGCATGGTTACTTGATTACTTGACTTGACTTGATACTTGATTGGATTTGGGCTTGTGGTGGATAACTGACCTGACCATTATACCTTTATACCTTACACCTTTACTACTTTAATACAGGTTCTTCTTACTTCGGTTGTACTTCCTTTATGCTTTGCTTTATCCTTCCCTTGTCTTATTTATATCATTCTATATTGCTTGTTACTTTCATATCTGTTCACTGGGCTCTCGTAGCTCAGCCGCATTTCTTTTCCTGCGGCAAGTTTTAGTAGGAAGCTGGGTTATGAGTGGAGAGTGCATCGGACTTAGAAGACTTTACCTTGATAGCTTTTGGATTAGTAGAAGCTTTTGTACATTCCAGACTTACTCATTTGTACTAATTTCTTTTATACTTGTACTTCAGCCTCCCTTGTAACCTCGATACTCATTTGTATTACTTGAGATGTATGCTTGTGCTTGCTTTGATATGTCACCATAATGTGGCACTTCTACCCTTATCGGGTTGGGGTGTTACAATTAGACTTTTTAAACATTTTACATCAAAATAAGCTAAAGAGGCGGTGCAATGGACATTTTTTTAACATTTTACATCAAAATAAGCCGAAAAGGCCGTGTTAATACAAATATCGCCTAAAAACGTTATTTATATTTTACGATCTTTGCTAAGTTTTGTTAACGACAAAGTGTAAACTTTAGTTTTTAGTAAAACATGATTATAGTTTAAGTCTTGCTTAAACTAGACTTTATCTCATTTGCTACACTTACATATTAAACATAACATTGTTGTATTTCTAAATATAGAATATATAACATGACATCATGGCATGCATCATGAGCATTTATGGAAAGACTTCTAAATGTAGAAGTTGACTCTCCATAAGATCTCTTACACATCTTGGAAGGATTCTCACTCAATCCATTGTGTGTTGACCTAAAGAATCTTGATTTGACATTGCTAGATATGGAAAGATTTCTTGTAGTCTTTGACTGTCAGACCTGGCGGAACCTTTGGGTTACAAGGGCGGAACCCTTGTTTTGGTTCCGCCGGATCCGCCAGTCTGCTGGTTTGGTTGGCTATAAATACCAAGCCACTTGCAAGAAATCACCCATCACTTTTAGTTATACTTTGCATATAAACTTTCATTTATCTCATCTAACTCAGTAGCAACTCACTTGTGTGATTCTCTTATGTAGAAAGGAAGTTCACAAGTTCATCCGAGAAGTTACAAGTTTCAACTCAACGTTGCAAGACTTGTTAGAATTCTATTGTGTAAACTCATATAGTTTATACTTCATTTGTATTGTGTTAAGAAGTGATCGGTTAGTATTTTAGGCCTTAAAATACATAGTGTGACGGGAGTGGTTGTACCCTTGTAAAAGAACTCGACATCTAGCTTAGTGTCGGAAATAGTGAATAGGCGACGTTAGGGTGGTTCTACCTTGAACTAGGACCCGGTATTTAGCTTTGTACCGGATAAAGTGTAAGCGACGATTGTAAGGTTTCTCCACCGGTGAAAGGAGCTTGTTGACTAGTGCTTGAAACTCTCGAGTTGACAACTCGGGGCGTGGAGTAGGGCAAGGAAAAAGAGTCCTTGTAGCCGAACCATGATAAACAATTGTGTTGTGGTTTGATTGTTTCTCTCTTTATACTTGCATATTTATTAGTGTTAATTAGTTAGAATTGTTGGTTACACTTAAAGCTTATCAAAGATTAACAAGTTAAAAAGCGGTAAACTATTCAACCCCCCTTCTAGTTTTCCACAGGCCGCACATTGGGTGAAAGGTGAGTGTGAGTGTGAGTGTGAGTGAGGGGAAGTGAATGATGAGGTGGCGCTGAGGTGAAAGGTGATGGGGTGTGACCATTATGGGTAGTCTGAGATTGGAAGTAACAAGGTGGTATATTTACGCATGAAGTGCACTTTCCACTTTACCACTTGTGTGATGGCTATATATGTGTTCATTCATGCGTGAAAGAACAAAAAAAAGTCGTGCAGACCTGGATTAAGTTAAGACTTTTGTGTATGTTAGTGTGCATTTAAACATGGCATTGGTAAACGGTTCTAAAGATGGTGACCATTAGAGCGCACATTGTTATCATGTGGTTCAGTTCGGTTGGGCAACTACGTCGGTTGAACCACACCACATCGTTGTGGTTTTTCATGTGGTTGAGTGGCCGTGGTGTATACCAAGGTGTAAAAATTGATCTTTTTAGATAAGGATTTGCTATTTGTAGCCTTAATTGTTATGTTTAAAAGTTAATACATGCATTAAGGGGTGATACATTTAGTTGGCTAGCAATTAAATTTATGGAGTGAGTGGTTATTTTGAAATTAAAAAACAATTTATGCATGTCATAATTTATAAAACACTTAGGTGCCGTTTGGTTCGGGAATTTAAAATTCCAGAATTTTAAATTCCAGAAAATTTAAATTCTTGAGAATTTAAAATTTCGAAATTTAAAATACCTTCGTATGTTTGGTTGACAAAAATTCATAATATTTTAAAATTTGTCATTATGTTTATTATTGTAAAAAAAATTATAAAAAGTAAAAGTTTATAAAAAATAAAAAAAAACAGCAAGAGAAAAAGTTTATAAAAAATTATAAAAATAAGTTATTATAAAAAAGTTTATAAAAAGTAGAAAAATAATAATAAAAAAAAACAAGAAAAAAAGTTTATAAAGAAAAGTTTATAAAAAAATTATAAAAAATAAGTTATTATAAAAAAGTTTATAAAAAATAGAAAAATAGAACAAAAACGACAAGAAAAAAGTTTATAAAAAAAGTAAAATTAAAGTAAATTAAAATTCCACACTTTTTGGAGGTATTCTAATTCTCTCCATTTTAGCAATTCATGGAATTTTAAATTCCTTAATTTGAGTTACCAAACACAATATTTGAAGGAAATTAAAATGCAAAAGCCATGAAATGCCCCTAATATACTCGAACCAAACGCACCCTTAGGATTATTTTTAGCATTTTCCTTTTAAATAAGAGAAATTATCAAAAATGACCCATTTATTCACTTTCGGGTTCACTTTATAGTAAAAAAGTGTTTTCAAATTTAGTTTTGTGTGATTGCTAGACCGTGCGACTTACAGAATTCTCGATAAGTGTCGAAAAGTTGGTGAGATGTTTTTTGCTAGACCGAAGTGACGTTTTGTGCGACACCAAGTTTCTTTTTTTGCTAGACTGACATGACATTTTTGTCTTATTAAAATGTGAGACCACTTTTCTAATAAAACNAAAAAAAAAAAAAAAAAAAAAAAAAATGGTAGCACAAAACTTCGGTCTAGCAAAAAACATCCCACCAACTTTTGAACACATATCGAAATATATATGGAGTCGTACAGTCTAGCGGTCGTACAAGGCTAAATTTAAAAAACACTTTGTTTTTACTAGAAAATTAACCCAAAAGTAAAAACAATGAGATAGTTTTGAAAATTTCTTTTAAAATATTATATTTATGTGTGTTAATTGGTAGTGTTTTAGTGTGTGTATGTGTGTGAAGCGTGTGTGCAACTAATGGGTAAAAGGAAGAATGTGTTTTGTTTTTTTTATCTTTTACTGTATTTATTAAATTAAATAGTTTGCAGTTTAGTTCATGACAAATTGACAATGCAAAATTTAGTCAATTTATTTCGTGGAGATTAGTTATCTTCATTATTTGTCCTCTAAATTTATTAAAATGCTTGTTTTTATTTCTACTTTGTAAGGCTTGTAATTTAATGTGTTTTTAAGAATAATAGAATTTTGAAATAATGCGGGTCTCAATTTTATGTGTGGTGACAAAGAATCTATCTGTATATGGTTTATTTGTGGCAGTGTGGGACTTATGTGAAGGAGGCGTGACATATTTTTTTAATGTGATGGTAGTTATAATAAATGGTGCTCACATGGGTAAAAGGTGATGAAAATGTAATAAGAAAGACATA
This sequence comes from Artemisia annua, assembly GCA_014162995.1. Taxonomy (NCBI): domain Eukaryota; kingdom Viridiplantae; phylum Streptophyta; class Magnoliopsida; order Asterales; family Asteraceae; genus Artemisia; species Artemisia annua. The sequence continues at coordinate 176,161 of LBNU01031141.1, read as the reverse complement.
ATGTGACGTTGAGGGGACAATGGTAAAACTTTCACCAATACGTCCGGTCTAAAAAGCTAGACGTGGAATGCATTTTTTGCATAGGTCCTCCATTCGGCATTCAAAGAACAATTCAACTAGAAACATTGTAACTATTCGTTTTAGAATCTTTTACTCATAAGTGGAATTTGGGCATTTCTTGTAACTAACCTTAGCTAAATCGTTATGAACCTTTTAACTTCTTTAGAAATGCCTATCCATATTAAATAGACACACTTTGTATGGTCGAAGTATAATGGTCCTTCCATTAATATTTTGACACCACGTAGTCTCATGTTACAAAAAAGGCTGTGGTTTCTTGAGTAAGATGTTAAAGAGTACTTATCAGCTTAACCTTTTCTTAACAAAAACTTTGAGGCAAAGTTAAGATATGTCGTAAACTATACAGGTTCTTAGGTTAAGTATTTTAGTTAATTTCCAAGATCAACTAAATTCCGTAACATTTTGATCTTTATGTTGTAAAGTTATTCCTTTCATAGTTCCATGTATCTACTAAAACTTTATAGATATAAGATCATTTGAGGACCAAACTTTTTTTACATACCAAGGGACTAATCTCCACCATACATCTTCCCTCCATCTTTATTTGATCTAATGGATGAGATTAATCCCAACAATTTAAAAAACCCACTTTCATCTTTTTTTTTTCAAATATTATTATCTTTCAAACCGTTAATCGTTAAGCGAAAAAAAATATACCATTACGACGAGCATTTAATTATCTTTCTATAGATA